>CAXAMN010023596.1:171193-185378 GCA_963970005.1 Durusdinium trenchii
TCACGTTTCATGTCAGCGGGACACTGGCGCCCGAATGAAGAAAGGAAAAGCAGCTGTTGTTTCAAAAGGCAAACATGTTTTGATATTTTGAGGGTGGTGATGCATTTAGTATTTACAGTATTTAGTAAGCAATTGATTATACTTTATACTTTGTTTTGCGGGTGACCTAGTCGGACCATGAAAAGTCCCATGGTGTGTCCTCAGTGAGTAGGGGGTGAAATCACCAGAAGCTAGCCTCAGAATGGGATATCATCACTTGTTTCTTCCAGATTTGCATCGGATTGGGCACAACTGGGATACCAGGGGTGTAGATGGGCAAACCACCCACATTTGGTGGTGAAAATGCAGATGAATCATGCTGAATCCGTGTGTGTACTCAACAGATGAACTACTGTAATAAATTGCTGCAGTTGTCCACAAGTGCCGTGCTTGTTGAATGCTGTCGATTTGGCTTAGGATCCAGATCCCCATCGTAACCAACAATAAGGTCAGTGGACAAAGTCCTTTGTTTGTCGACGCCATGATTCACATCCCTCCAATGGACTCCGTGATTAGCGTGCCGGAACTTTTCAAGAAGTGGGTGCGAGCAGAGAATCTTGATCTGTCACGAAAGTTTCTGTTTGGGGGTGGGTGGGGTGTGAGAAGGCCAATAGGGATGTTGGAGTGAGGTTGGGAATTCAGAAGACAAAGCGGCAGAAGTTGCTTCAGAATGTCAGTCAATGTATAGTTGTTAGTTACTCCTTTTGATCATCAGCAGTGTTCATGCAGCTGCGGTCGATGATCCAACAATGCCCCACCAATCCATGGACGGCAGAAGTGCTCAGGACGGTCAAGATCGCTGATTGCACACACGCACACATCACACATGACACAAATTGCACTTTAAGGTTCTTTTAGGTGCAAGCTATCGTGCGCAACCGGTACCCAACGTGGACACCAGGAATGAGCAAGGGAACTGCAAGCAGAGTAGACGTAACATGACGTGACATTTGTATACTTGCCGATGTTGCCCCCATACGGCCACCGGACGTTTGTGATTCTTTTGCGCCTGTGGATGGAAACGATGTACTTATACTACTTATATGACTTATACCTACCTGATCCTGTTGGTGAAATTAAACATTGTCGTGGAAGTCTCACACCAGTTTCACTCCTTGATCGTAAGTTTCAGTGCGATCATACATTTCTGTGAAATGTGAGCACAAGTTCATATCACCCTCATGAACACTCCGCTGTATAGTGGCTCGAAGTGGTGAAAAAGAGCGTCACCGCTTTTTGTGATGGTAGCGGAGCCCTCCCCAGGGCAATGATGCTACCAGGGTGGGCAGCCATGGCATGGCTGGTGATGACCACGAGCTGGTCATGTGAGCACTTCGGATGGCTTGGCACCTCCTACGTCCTGACGGAGGTTGACCACCACCAAAAGAAGAGGACCGTTGGCTCACCAGGACAGAGCAATTCGAGCTTCAGTTCATTGAAGCAGGTTGAAGGGTTTGAGGCCCAGGGTTGGCAGTTCGAGGCTGGCATCGAGAAGACTGACGGTTCGAGGCAAGGGTTCGAGGCCTTTGGCATTGAGCAGAGAAGTCGAGGAAGTGCTTGCTTGAATTTAACCCTGGAGCATGAACGAGAGACAGACTATGACTTTGACGGTTGTGCATTGTGGATTGGAGTTGATATGTTGAGCAATGCAAGTTGGTTGAGCATTGAGGCATTGTGCATTGGTGGCTTTAGCGTGATCAATGCATTGAGCAATGTTGAGTGGATGTTGAACAGCATTGCAGGTTGGTGGAGCTCAGTTGGCGTGTTGAACAGCTGGGATGAAGCCGAGAGGAGAACAGTCGATCTAGTGGCAAACAGGAACACTAGGTGGACGATGAACCAATCCAATAGTGGAGAACCTGACAAGAGACATAGAAAGGAAGTGAACGACATGGCGGTGTACATGTTGGATGAAGAACATTTGTGCTTGACATTTGATGACAGGTGCAATACAAGCTGGGAAGGTGCTACTCAAGAGTTTGGTGCATTGCAGATGGTGAACAAGACAGTTCATGCATTGTCCCAACAGGTTGACAAGTTGCTACAGCAGATGCCTGATGCAGGTACAGTTCAGAAGTGCACAGAAGATCTCTTGCAACGGTTGTGGCGAGAGATGAGCATGACGAGGAGCTGGATCGCATGGATGACTAGTTTGATGGCGACTTGGATGATGAGCCACTTGAGTCGATGCAAACACAGACAATCAAGGGTAGAGAAACGAGTGTTTGCAAGAACAAGACAAGTCAGAAGAAAGCAGTTGTATGCATTGCTGTTTGCAAGTTGGTTGCATTGTGGCAGAGCAATGGATCAGGAGATGTTCATGAAGATGACTGCGATGACAGAGGCAGCAACAAAAGCAGCAACTGCAGCAGAAGTGGCATTGGCTTCGTTAGCTGGAGGAACAGGTGGAGCTAGTTCGAGTTCGAGCATCAGTATGCAGGCTGGACTTCAAACGGCTTCGAAGATCCTGCGCAATCCTGAGCCGTACGATGGCTCAGATCCTCACAGCTTCATGACCTGGAAGTTTGTTTTTACATCCTGGTTAAATTTCGGGGAGCCAAAGTTCAAGGCATTGTTAGAGAAGGTTGAGCAACTTGACACGATGCCGAGCATGTCAGCTTATAGTGCAGAAGAACAGGCATTGAGCATCAAGTTGTTTTCCATCTTGACAAGTTACATGAAAGGAAAATGTCTCAATATGGTCCAAGCGGAGAGATCAACTCAAGACGGATTTAAGTTGTGGAAGTTGTTGCACCAAGAGTTTTTGCCTTCGACGAGAAGCAGGTCATTGGCAGTGGCACAGGCACTAGCTAGCTATCCAGCATTTCCAAAAGACAAGAGTGTGCTAGAGTGCATTGTGCAATATGAGCGTTTGGTGCAAGAATTTGAGACTTTGAGTTCATCAACATACCCTCAGGAGTTGAAGATTGCAACATTGATTCGTTGTGCAGAAAGCAAGTTGCGTGAACATCTGACTTTGACGATCACTGAGAGCAGTAGCTACCAGACTGTCAGAGAAACCATGTTGTCTCACGAACAAGCTTCAAAGACATGGAATCAGGAGTCCATTCTTCGCAGTCTGACGGTGAAGACAGATGGAGGTATGCCCAGAACAGATGGAGGCCCTACTCCGATGGAGGTTGACCGCATTGAGGACAAGGGCAAAGGAAAGAGCAAGAGCAAAAGCAAAGGTAAAGGCAAGTGGTTTCAGCTTCCTTACTATCCTGGCAACAAAGGCAACAAAGGCAAAGGGAAGTTCAAAGGAAAAGGAAAGTCAAAAGGAAAGAAAGGAAGCAAAGGAAAGCAGAAGGGCAAGAATGGTGGTCGAGGCAAAGGCATTGAACAGAATCAGTGTCGAATTTGCAGAGGTTTTGGTCACTGGTCCCGAGATTGTCCGCAGAGAGTTCAACAAGTGACAGAAGTTCCACCACAACAGCAACAGAGACCAGCAGGAGGATCAGTAGCTTCAACCGCACCACCATCTTCCACTTCCACGTTGAACACTGCTGTCAGGAGAATTTTTCACATTGGCCCACCATCCATGGCAAGTGAAGCATCTTCGAGTGTGCGCATGGTGTTGATCCAAGAGATCACAGAAGAAGTCGGACAGGTAGAACAGTACACTTCTGTGATCTTGGATTCAGGATCAGATGTGAGCTTGCTTCCCATGTGTTTCAGTGCACAAGACATGCAGGCAACAGCAGTTCGACTCCAAGATTGTCAAGGAACAGCGTTGAAAGCAGGAGGTTGTCGAGACGCCACGCTTGTTGTTCAAGATGCCTTGACAGGAGAAGAAGTTGAGTTGAGACACCAATTCATTGTTGGAGATGTGAAGAGTTGCATTCTTTCCTTGGGAGAACTCTACAAGAGAGGTTGGAGTGTGGCTCAAGAAAGCAGTGGTTTGGTTCTCAAGAGTCCTCACGGTGAAGTTCAGATACCCGTTCACTATCAACGCAATTCGTTGGCCATAGATGCAAAGGTGTGCAGAGTTGAGATGTTTGCCAAGGCCGAAGAAGAGTTTGAGGTACGTGCAATTGTTCAGATTAACCCAGCGTACCAACAGAACAGAAGGTACGGTGTTTGGGATGTGGAAGACAAACATCCTTTCATGAGGACATTGGGACGCTTCCTGATTGATCCCCGTGTGGTATGGTCTGGCAATTTTGCATACCGAACAACATTGATCCAACGTGTTGCAGACAGTGAAAACACATGGACAGTTGTTGAGGTGTCAGAAAAGTATGCCGAATTAGAAGAACCTTTTGGAAGGATTCAAGAGATTCCAGAGGATGAACAGTTTGTCATTCTCACCATCCTTTCAGAGAAGGCCGAGAATCTTTCGACTTTCGGCACGCTGCTTGATGGAGGAGGTGATTTGTTGACTCCAGATGTCGCAGTAGAAGAAGATGAGATGGTTGCAGAAGAAGTTGGACATGACATCCCAACAGAGGAGGTGCATGGTCAAGATGTGCCTACAGGTGAGATGGAATTTCAACCACAGCCAAGAGAAGGAGCAGAAGAGGTCATTCGTGTGGGTGACATGGAGTTGACGGAACATTCCAATGTGAAGGATTTGAGAGAAGCAGCAAAGTTCTTGAAGATTCCAAGTTCAGGTTCAAAGAAGAAAGTGTTTGACCGCATCAGAAGTTCTTACGAGCTTCCATTGAAGCAGAGAGCACTTGAAGTTGCAAGGCAAGAATATGCATTGGCACATCCAGAACCGAAGATGAGAGAGGAGCCAAAGCAACCAAGTGAACGAGAAAGAAAGCTGCATGAGATCACACATTTACCATACAAGAAGTGGTGCAGTTTTTGTGTCATGGGCAAAGCAAAAGCTGACTACAAGCATGCAACAGAAGGCACAGATGCAGCATTGAGAACGTATCCCACAGTTCAAGTTGATATGTTCTTCAACACAGCATCGTTGTCGCTTTTGCTGATGGTTGATGTCTGGTCCAAGTTCGTGCATGTTGTGCCGGTGAAGAACAAGAATGCTGGAGTTCTAGGAGAGTTGATGGCCCATTTTCTAGGTTCGACTCTAGGCTATATGGAGCGTGTTGAGCTGGCCTACGACAATGAACCAGTGCTAGCAGCAGGTGCACGGATGGCTCAGCAGATCAGATCGAACCAGGGACTGGAGACTACATTGACTCCAGGACGCTTCTATGAGAAGTCGAGGACAAGCCTAGCTGAGAGAATGATCCAACTCGTGAGGGCACAAGCCAAGACATTGTTGGCACATGTTGAGGACAGAGCACGAATTCCTATAGAGGAGGACAGTGTTATGCAGAGTTGGAGCATGATGCATGCAGCATGGTTGTTGAACCACTACCATGTTTCTTCAGCAACAGGCCTAACAGCACACGTTAGCTTGAGAGGCAGGCCATATCGTGGCAAAGTCTGTTGTTTTGGAGAGATGATTTGGGGGCTTGATCCACTTCAGAAGAAGTACAGATCTCAATGGCGCAAAGGATGTTGGCTTGGCAAGGATAGCATGGATCACGACCTCATCCTGGTTGACACTGATGAAGTCATCAGAAGCAAGGCAGTGAGAAAGACAGGTGAATTCTGGGATGGATACTTGCTGTTAAACGCCAAGGTTGGTCCGTGGGATTTGAAACGAGGAGTTCGAACAAAGGTGGATTCAAGACCAATGCAACCACCTACACCTCAGCCGATTCCTACTGTTCCAGTAGAGTCGTTGAAAGAGAAGAAAAAGAAAGTTGTCGATGAAGAGGCCGCTGTAGTTATGAAACATGCCAAAGATCATCCAGACTCAGATGAGAGTGACAAGGATATTGAGACAGGCAGGGCATCCAGGCCAGAAGAAGAAAGGCATGAAGAGAAGGATACAACGACATCAGCAGCAGCAACAACATCGGCAGCAGCAGAAACAACAGCAGTTGAACAGGAGAAGGATGAAGCAGAGGTGGTGACGTCTAGTCCCAAAAGACGTTATGAAGATCCCACATCCAGTGGATCCAGAGCTTCCAAGGCCAGAGCAGAACCACAGAGAGTTAAAAGGCCAGAAGAAGGACAAACTACAGAACAAGGACATAAGCATGTCAGATTTGACCCAGATGGTCCAATCATTGAACCAAGTGCAAAGACAAGCAAAAGGACAGAACAAAGTACAGCATCAGCCTCAACGACAGTAGAAGCAGAACATGAATTGAGAAGAAAAGGTGAGGTTCGTCGTGTGATTGAGGACATCGAGCTGTACGACGAAGATGAAGAAGAAATTGGTACGACAGAGTATGGTGGAGACGAAGAAGATTGGGCAGACCTAAGCAGTTCAGGAACAGTAATTTCTGCAGAAGACAAACAGAAAAGAGGATTCCTGAATGAAGGTCAAGGACCACCAACGGTGACACCAGAAGAGTTGGCATTGTTGGACAAAGAAGCATTGTTTACAGAGCTTGACAGACTAGGCAAACTGCAAGTATTGGAGAGCATCACGGAGGATCAGCAGATTGGAGAGGCAACAGAATTGGACACTCGTGTTGTGTTTGATTGGAGGTTTCGCAACGAATGTTGGACAAGAAGAGCAAGGTTAGTGGCCCGTGAGTTCAGAACAACAAATAGCACGGCTGACACATTTGCTCCTACATCACCTCTTGCCTACATCAAGATGTTGTTTTCGCTTTCCATTTTGCAGAACCTCATGGTGTCAGTGTACGATGTGAGTGATGCTTTTCTTCAAGTACCACAGAAAGAGTTCGTCATTGTACAAGTGCCAGAATGGGTGAGAGAAGCAGTACAGGACCCGACACTACTGTATTGGAAGCTATGTAAGTGCCTACCAGGACAACGAGCAGCAGCTTTAGAGTGGAACAAGCATTTCGCAAAGCTGTGTGAAGATTATGGCTTTGAAGCCTACCAAGGAGGCACATTGTTCAGACACAAGAGTTGTGACTTGTACTTGTCTGTTCATATCGATGACATCGTGTTGGTTGGAACAGAGGACGAACACAGACGATTCAAAGAACACTTTGAGAAGATTTTGACATTGAAGTCAGAAGGACCTTATGGTCTGGAAAGACCAGGTGTTCTTTACTACTTGAAGCGACAGATCAGCTTTGACAGTGAAGGGATCGAGATCAGTGTGAATCCCAAATACATTCCAAAGCTGACAAGCATGTTGAAGCTTCAAGACAAACGTGCAAGGACAATTCCCACTCATTCGACATTGGATGTCTACAGTCCAGAGTCCGTGAAGGAGGAAGAAATGTTGTCCAAAGAGGAGGCAAAGATTTTCAGATCAGCATTAGGAATTTGCCTCTACATCAGTCAAGAGAGAGTAGATGTACAATTTGCCGTTCGAATGCTTGCTTCATTCATGTCGAACCCGACAAAGAACGCCATGAACGCCTTGAAGAAGTTGGCTTCCTATCTCCAGTGGACTGGAGATATGTGCATGCGTTTTGAACGAGCAACATTGAGAAGCAATGTCTTTGGTCGATGGCACCATGTGACCAATGAAGGTCAGCATCTCAAGAGATCTTACAACATTGAGTTGTTTTCAGACTCAGATTGGGCGACTTCGAAGGTGAGTCGCAAGTCCACGAGTGCTGGATTGATTTTCTTGAATGGGCATTGCATCCACTCGCATTCAAGAGCACAAGCTTCCATAGCATTGTCATCAATGGAGGCAGAAGTGTTGGCAGCGACAGGTTTATTGGCAGAAGGTGTGTGCATCAAGCAAGCACTACAATTCCTGTTGAATTGCAAACAAGACCTTGGGTGCAACGAAGAGATAGAGATGAAGTTGTACATGGATTCCACGTCGGCTCAAGCATTCTTTCAGAGATTGGGTCCAGGAAGAGCAAAGCATTTGAGCACAAGGATCCTATGGGGCCAAAGTGCAATGAGGAAGCAATGGTTCAAAGTTGCACGGATTAGCACTCAGAACAATCCCGCAGATCTCAATACCAAGAGCTTGAGCAGGGAACGTCGAGAATTTCTTGAACAGCTTATCGGTTTGCACAGCAACACATTTAAAGAGCAAACCATGCCAAGTGTCAGACGAGTCATTCACTTGTTGGCAGCTGCAGGTTTCCTAAAAGGATGTGGAGAAGATGCAGGCAGTTGCATGAGTGAGAGAGGATTTGATGAGATAGTGAGGCATCAAGCCTTCAGCTTGGCAATACTCACAGGTTTGATTGTGGTGTTGGTTGTGATGTTGAGCGTGTTCATTTACCACATCAACCACATGAGAGTTCAATTGTTCAAGTACAAGGACGCTCTAGAAGATTTGCAGAATGAGTTGACAAGACAGCAAATGAGGAGACGTCCACGAGGAAGCACAAGCAGTGAAACCGGAGGAGGAAATGACAATGATGACGATGATCCCGGAGGTGATAATCCATTTTCGGGATATGTTGAACACACAAGAACCAACCATCCATACCATGGAGATGAAGGAGATGAATGGTATGCAGATGATGAAAACAGTGGTTACGAGAATGTTCACGAACCACAACAAAATAGTGCTGGAAGTTCAGGTGCAATGGATGAAGCAGCACTATGGGGCAAAAGCAGTTCAGACATGGTCGAAGGTGATTTGGGTGATGAAGATAGTAGCCCAAGAGCATGGAGAGCACTCCTACAATACTATGGGCAAGTGCAGATGGAGTGTGAAAAAGGAGACGAACAGTTTGAAGATGTAGAAGAAGAAGAGGAAAGTGAGAATGCTATCATTCCAGCAAGTTCATCAGCTGGACATGAGCATGTGACAAGAAGGAGGTTGAACAATGAGGAGGAGGCTCACGAAAGCATTTCAGATATGGTTGCAGATGATTTGATTCAGCAAGGTCGAGCATTGAGTCGCCAAGACCAAGGAGATTTGTTGGACGTTGACTACTGGTGTGTTCCAGGTTCAAGAGAATTGATGTTGAGTTTCGGATGTACTGGCATACCAGCAATCTTTGAAGAGTTCCAGCAATGGCGACAAGAACTCAGGATGACAACGGGCGGACCAGAAGCTGAAGTCATTCAGGTGAGCCGATCCTTGAGAGAACATATGAGGTTGCTGGAGATCGAGTCGCAGACATTCCCACCAGCAATACCTCAGTTGAGCCAGTGTCGCAGAACGTGGTCATACCTGTATCATCTGGTGAAGATGTTCCAAGAGGATGACCCGAGATCCTACATGGCAGCTTCCATTGTTTTTCACAAGTGGTGTGAAGCTGGAAGGACGCATGAGTTCTTTGAAGAGAACGCGACAGAGGCTGGCACAGAGGCCAATTTGGCCGTGAATTCAGAATGTGAGAATGAAGGTGAAGAGGAAGAGAATGCAGCCGATGAGGTTGCTGAACGGCTGGAGGAGAGTGAAGATCCGGACGCTTGGATTCAGCAGAATCTTATGGAGGACAGCGAGTTCGACGGTCCATGGGATCCACCTCCTGGAAGCACAGCCTTGAGAGTCGTTGAACCGAAACGAAGACCAAGAGTTGACAATGACGAAGGCAACGACGGTTGAAGTGCATGTTTTTGAGCAGAAAAGACGAATACACGTCGTTTCTGAGGCAGGGTGTGAAATGTGAGCACAAGTTCATATCACCCTCATGAACACTCCGCTGTATAGTGGCTCGAAGTGGTGAAAAAGAGCGTCACCGCTTTTTGTGAATTTCATATCATATAATCATGTATATTAGTATATATATATGTGTGTGTTTTTACCCATATATTCTGAAGAGACCTTTGTTATGGTCTTCAGTTGATGCATTCTTTGGCCATTTGGACAACAAAGAAAAACAAAAAAACCAGTGCAGGAAGAATATAGTTTTTTTGGGTGGTTGAGTGTCCTGAGGGATGGGCATGGCTTGTGAGTAAACCTATCTGCAGCCATTTTGCCACCAAGCCTGTGGTTTTTTTATGCCCAGTGGTTGAGAGGGGCAGAAGAATGCCTCGACATAAAAAGCAGAAACTGGGCAATGTTCTGGGCATAGATCCAAACTATGGTTTGATGAATAATGTGCAGATGATAGCAAAGGCTTTGCAGGAGCAGTGCTTCATCTGCACTTCAGCTGATTCACTTGAGTCATTCTATGCAGAGATAGCTGGTCAGCTAGTAAGTGGTAGGGGTCAAGGTCAAGTGTGGACAGCCAAGGCAGGCACAACAAGCAGCAGCAGCAGCATTGGCTACCAGTGCTACTTCAAAAGGCCACTTACTTCAACTTACTTGCAGTCCAGCCTGATAGGTGGTGGCTTGTGGGATGTCACATGGTGTGTGATGCTGCTGGCTCTGGTTGCTGGCTGTCTCAGGTTCAGGTGGAGATGAGGATGATGATGAAGCCTCTGACTCTGACTCTGAGGAGGAATCCAGGTCCAGGACCAGGACCAGGAGCCTTTACATAGTTCCAGTGGTGTGTTTGCAATACTTTGGTGAAGTGAGCTTCAAACTGTTTAGTATAAGATATATAATACCTACTTCCTACTTACTACTTACTAGTTACAACTACTTACTACTACCTACACCTACTACTACTGCTACTACTACTACTACTACTACTACCACTACTTACTATTACTACTACTACTACTACCACTACTACCTACTCCTACTCCTACTCCTACTCCTACTCCTACTACTACTACTACTACTACTACTACTACTATACTAGTGTAGCTTGCCCTTCTTCAGGAAAAGCAGTCGAGCTGGGACTGACAAGAGGTCCAGGAAGAAAAAGGACAAACAGAAGAAGAGCAAAAACAAGAGGAAGAAAAAGAAAGGCAAGAACGACAAGAAAGGACTTCCAAGATGTCTTGTTGAAAATGCAAGCAAAAATAAGACAGAGTGGATTGATTGCTGGTAGGTAGTGGGGTTCATTTGCTGGACAGGATCCTCATCATCTGATGATGACTCAAGTGATGATTCTGCCCTGGAAGACCTTGAGCACCTGGATTCCAAGAGGCTGAAACCGTGCCTTGGCCTTTGGCACAGCACTGACAGTCATGCGTGCAACCCCTTACATGCTTGGTGCAATGACCATATGACCATTGTTGTTTGTTTCAATGTTTGTTTGGGGAGCTGCCCAAGGTATTGGACATACCTTGGCCCTGACTTTGCCAAGCACCCCAATGGAGGACACAATATGGCTTCCCACACCTTGAGGAAAGGTTCCATCCCAAGGCCAGGCTGATGTCAATGTGGAGAAGAGTAGAAGAGTCAAAAGTGTGCCATGACATGATGCCTGAAAAGGTTTTGAACAAGAGCAAAATAATGGTAGTAAGTATTGAGGGGTACTACATGTGATGTGCAGGAGGGAGAGGGTGAGGCAGATGACTGCCCTGGAGCCAGACAGGCTTGATGCTGGAGTCTTGGCTTTTGTGAACATGGGTGTTGGGTGGAGCCATGTGTTAAGGCACTGGGTGATTGATTGAGTGGTTGACTGGAAGGTGCCAAAGAACCAGGCTGATTGAATGTGGTGTGCTTTGCAGGGTAGTGAGTATGTAGCATGGAATCATTTTCATGTGGCAAACAAACTCATCAAATGGAATGTAGGTGTTGGAAGTTCAGCAACCCAGGACTCTTGGCCAATCAGAGTGACCTGATCCTGGAGATGGTTGCATTCATTCTGACAGGGTTGCATCCCAGGACTGCAGTCAAGGAGCTCATAGTGTCTACCAGGGGTGAGCTGAATCTGTGTTGCATTAGACTTCTTTGCTGTATTTGGTAAATAGGGAGCATCAGCCATGGCCTATCAGATGCCTATCAGGTGGTTGGAGGCCATCACTATTAGGATGGAGGCCATTACTATTGGGATGGAGGCAAGTGCTATTGGTATGGAGGCCATTGCTAGGCAATATGTTGTGTTGCTGTCTATGTGGCGCAGAACCTTAGGAAGAGAGCATTGCTGCAGAGAAAGGATGCCTGCAAGAAGACCTCCCGTGACAAGCGCTTTTCCCAAGTCAAGGCCCAGTGTTGTTTGCTACCTCTTTGGGGGCCCTTCACTCTTTAACCAGGCTTTTATAGTTACAAGCAGCATGAGTGTGGCCTGCCATGATGGCCCAGGATGACCTCAGCAATGTGGAGCAGATTGCCAAACAGCTTGGCTGGGGTGACTTGTGGAGCAAGGGTGGGCCAGGGCAGCAGAACCTCTCTGGTGCAGTGCCAGAATTTTCTTCTGTGAAGTTGAGCTTTGGCTTACTTGAAGGGTTTGCTGGGTCAGGGTGGCCTTGTGTAGACTTGATGTGTTTGATGTTCCTCAAGCATGGGTTGCTTCAAAGCCAAGGACCAATGGTGCAATACAGGTGAGCACAAGGGACAAGCTGAGGACACTCAACCTTGGCCCTCCCTTGGCACCAGCATTGTTTGCATACAGGGGTGGCAAACATTGCATGGTCCTCAAGGGCAGTGAAGATGGAAGTATCCCTGAGTTGTTCAGCTGTCAACAGTCAAGTTTTGCTATTCATCAACCTCAGAAAAGTTCTTAAAACATAGGGTTGGTCCATTGGT
Source organism: Durusdinium trenchii (assembly GCA_963970005.1). Classification (NCBI taxonomy): domain Eukaryota; class Dinophyceae; order Suessiales; family Symbiodiniaceae; genus Durusdinium; species Durusdinium trenchii. The sequence goes on from CAXAMN010023596.1 coordinate 183,693, forward strand.
GGCTAAACCATATGAAATGTGCCCTAGGAATGTTTGGGAGTGATGCCATTGGCCTTTTGCACCACTGCTGCCTAGGTGTTGCATCACCTGTGATGAGATCTTCACCAGTGCCACAGGATTGAAGAAGTGGTTTAACCAGGTAGACCCCCAGCTCAATTGGTGCACTTACTTGCCAATCTTGAACACAGCATGATAGTATATGGCCAAGCAAATTACTAGGCTGGGGGGGGCTGGTTCACCAGCACTGCCCCAAGGCCAAATTGGCATGCGCAGAGAAGGGCACTGCAAAGTGGAGTGAGATGTACTTTGCATCTTGTGCAAGAAGCCTGGCTGAGTTCACTGGGGGAAACCAGGCAGACCCAGAGTCTGGAGTGCACTGTATCAGTAATGTTTCCACCTGAGTTCACTACTGTGTTGCTCTGTGCTTCAGGAATGGGCAGTGATGATTTTCAAAGGCAGGCATTGGAGGCTGAACACACAGCTGCCTTTGGTACTGAAGCTACAGTGACTGCCTCTTGTCATGAGTGAGTAGGCATGTGTGTGTGGGGTAGGGTCAGACTGTGAGCTTTGAAGAAGAAGTCATTGCAACTTGAAACCCCACACCCACTGATCCTGAAGCCATGGTCTCAGTGTGCCACTGAGGCTTTTGAAGAGGCGCTTGAAATGGAGCCACCCAGCACAGGTGGGATGCCTGCTTCAAAGCAGGCATCTTTGCAGGACATGGCCAGGCAAACAGACTTGAAAAGGAGGCAGGATGCTCTGGAGATGCAAAGGGCCAGACTGCAGCTGGCAAAGCAGGAGCAGGAGATTGCCAGGCCAGAGCTCTTAAAGCTGCTGGCAGAGCATTGTGTGGGGTTGGTGGAGTGGATTGCTTACGCAGTTTTGTTGGTGTAGGTTTTGTTGGGGTTGCCTAGATGAGGAGGTGCCAAAGCCAAGACCTACAACAATGAACATTGATTATGTGTTGTGTGTGTGTGTGTTTTGAGGCAGGTGTCTCTGGGCCTAAAAGGGTGCCCACACATGTTGCGCAATAGCTTTCACCAAATCTTTTGGGTGAGTATAGGATTCTAGGATTCTTGCTGCAGGCTGAAGCAGCAGGCAAGCCAAGCAGACAGGGTGGTAGAAGAAGATGGTGACAGGGGGTTGAGGGCAGCAGAGATTGTGCAGAGAGAGCTTGACCATGCAAAGAGGAGGGACATGCTGCAAAAGCACAAAGAACTGCTGAAGCAGAGGAAAGAGAGACTGGAGAAGTTTAAGGGTGTCACTGCTGTGGTGGGTGGCAGCAATGCAGAGGAGGAGATGAAGAAGGCAGAAGACAGGAAGAAGCTCCTGGCAGGTGCAGAAGGGCAAGAGTATTTGGACCATGAAGACAGAAGGCTGGAAGCTGCTGAAGCTCAGCTCAAGAATGAAGAAGAGTTGTTGAGGGTAGCTGAAAAGAACAGGAGATTGAAGGAGTTGGAAGAATTGAGGAGGAAAGTTGCTCAAGAACAGAAAGAGGCAGATGAGCAAAGGAGAAAGAAGGAGGAGGATGCCCAGAAGAAGAAGAAGGAGGAGGAGGAGGAAAAAGAAAAGCAGCTGCAGGAAGAGGAGAGAAGACTCAAAGAAGAAGAAGCAAGGCTGGAGGCAGAGGAGGATGCAAAGAAGAAGAAGAAGGAGGAGGAGGAAAAAGAAAAGCAGCTGCAGGAA
>CAXAMN010023596.1:185388-207730 GCA_963970005.1 Durusdinium trenchii
GAGAGAAGACTCAAAGAAGAAGAAGCAAGGCTGAAGGCAGAGGAGGAAGCCTGGAAGCAAAAACAAGAAGAGGAAGCCTTGAAGGAAAAAGAAAAGAAAGCCCAAGAGAAGTGGAACAGGCTGATGGAGGAAGCAAGACAGAACAATGCAGCTGCAGCTGGTGGAGCAAAAGGGGGTGAGATGACAGAGGAGGAACTCAGGGTGGAGCAGGAGAAGCTGAAAGATGAAGAGGCACAGTTGGAGAAAGAAGAGAAGGAAGCAAATATGATGCTCAGGGAGGAGTTTATCAAGAGAAAGGCAATGTCAGCAGAGGAGGATGACCAGCAAAGGGCGAAGGCTGACAAGAGGGCATTGCACAAAAGGCTGCTGGAGGAGGCAAAAGTGCAAGCAGAGAAAGAGAAGGAGCTAAAGTTGCAGGAAGAAGATGCAAGAGCATTGAAGAGAGCCAAGGCTGCTGAGATGTTGAAGAGGGAAACACCAGAAGAGAGAGCTGAGAGGAGGGCTAGGGCCACCAAATTGTATGGGGAGAGGCTGCAAAAACAATACGATGATTTTGTAGCAAGCCACAGATACAAAGGGGTCACAGAGGAACAAGCTGTGGATAAGACCCTCATTGAGGCCAGACATATAAGAAGAGGGCTAGGGTGCCTAGTGGGGTGGTTCCACTGTTGTGAACATGGTGCCAGGAAGGCAAAGACACTGCAACTGCTGATGCAGTGAGCCCTTTGGCCTTAGTTGGGGGGCAACACCATCATCAAATACACATGCTGGTGACCATACCCCATGCAAGGTGAGCTATTCAAGTCTGGCGCAGTGGCAGCAGCAAAGACAAAGCAAGTGGAGGTTGGAAATAATATGTGGTGGTAAATAATGTGTGCAAGTGTTGCAACTGACACCAGTTTGTGTGCAAGGGAGTCCAAGTGCAGGCACTGGCCAGAGTGGCCCCTCCCAACCCAGGTGCCAACTGAATGAGACTAGCTATACTTACTATAGAGTTTGCAAATGGCAATATGTGCATATGTGGAATTGAAAGGGGCATGGCTTGGTCCATGTGCACAAGAAGCCAAGGAAGGTTGCACACATATGATGGCCATGGTTGCTGAGAAAGCTGGCTGCTGGAAGGTGCAATGGGGCAATGGGGATGGGTGTGGTGAGGTGTGGTGATGAAAAGCATGTACTTGTGGCTTTGGCAGGTGCAATGCTATGAGCAGCAGGGCTGCACATGAGTTGTGAATTTTGGAAGCCTAGCTGCAGAAAGGACAGGAGAAGTGTGTGTGTGTGAGTATGGTGCTGTGAGCAAAAAGCAGCAACTTAGCTTTGCACATAAGGAGTGGGGCTTGGTGCAAGAGACTTTACTCTTGTGAGCTTTGGCAAAGCTTGGTGAAAAGCAGTGTGCATGCACTAGGGGTTAAGAAGATGCAAAACATGTAAATAAACATGTAAATAAACATGTCATACTGGCATAAAGGTAGACCAGAGTGCACTTTTTGGAAGTGTGATACATAAATATACAAAAAAGCACTGTGAAAAAATGGGCAGCATTTAGTTCCTTTTGCAATGTGCAATTTAGAATTTTAGGGCCAGGGTGCAAAGAACATTTTTAGTTTTTTTTTAGTTTTTTTTTTAGTTTTTGTTTGTGTTTGTTTGTGTTTGTTTGTGGTTGTTTGTGTTTCTTAGAGTTTGTTGGATTTTGTTTGTGTGTGGGGGCGCTGCTTAGTCCTGAGCCTGGACTTGCCTGGAGGGGTGAGGGAGAAGGGGTCTGTGGAGCCTGATGGATGGGCTCAAAAGGGCAGCTGGGTGGCAGGGAAAGACTTGACCTGACACTCATAGAGGCTCAGCTGAATATGAAAGCAGGAAGCAAAGGACAGTGTACAGTGTGCAAAACATAGAAGTGAAAAGCAGAAAGCAAAGAAAACTAAATTGAACTTAAACAGAAACCCAAAAAAAGCAGAAAGTCAAACATAAACATAAACAAACAAACCAAACAACAAAGAGTGCATCTCAGGTGTGGATGGACCCCTTTCATGGCAACAGAGGTGACTTTGAATGGCAAGAAGACAGCCAACAGACCAGTGAATCTCCATCAAACCTGTCAAGTGACATGTCCATGGATATGTCATTAGACCAGCACAATAAATATTGGCAGCTTGAAGCTGAGATGAGAACCAGGACCTTTCAAATGACTGCCAGAGAGAGATCTGAGATGGAAATGCTGGCCATGACTCCTGTCAGGAAGGAGTGCCTTGACAGGTTTGGTGAGCCAATGTTTGCCAACCTTATCAAGGACTGGCTCCTGGAGCTGCTCAATGATGGTTGCTGTGACCTGCTCCATGCCATGCCAGGGCAAGATGTGCCAAGCGCTTCGGTTATGTGGACCCTTTGTAAGTACCTCATGCATGCAGACAGGGCCATTGAAAGCGCACGCAAAAACTGCCACTGCTGCAACTTCATTTATTTTCAGCCTCATGGATGTCACTGCCAGTCCAATGAGGGTATCAGGCAGGTGTTCCCCAACAAGCTGTGCCCCAAGTGTTCCCAATGCATGAGGTGCTTGGGGTAGCTTGGGCTGCATGACATGTCCACCAACTGACTACTATAACACTCTGCTTCAGTCAAGTGTTGTGAAACTCCTTCACATGTCACACCTGCTGCCACCCACATGAGCTTTGGCCTGTGCAATGTGGCAGCCAAGGTATTGCCATTTGGTGGAGGCTCCAGAGGGGTGCAGCTCCTGTTCCTGCAAGCCAGAAGGATTGCATGGGAACTTCAGCCACTAGGCCTGGAGCTGTTTGCTTCACATGGTACATGCCAGAATGGGGGCCAGAAGGTTAGACAAACATTGTGTGTGGAGGTGGACAATGCTGGCCATTTGTCTATTATTGTGCAGCCGGGTGACTTTTTGCAAGCCCCGGTGACTAAACCCCAACGCTTGTACCACGTGTACTCCTGATTTTGTTTGAGCCAAAAACTGATGCAGTGCCTTGAAGGGGTGGGTGTGGTTGGCGAGTGCGAGCAACGCTTTTTTGGGTGGACTCACAGTTCTTAAGTCCTTTCAACACCTGGGCCGGCAGGAAATGTTATCAGCATGCATGTTCCCCACTGTCACTTGCTGCTATTCAGTTTGAATCCTGTAGGGGGGGTCCATTTCACAGACAGTCACTTCAGACACCAGATCGTCCGGGAGGCCATGGCATTTTCGGCACAAGGCTTAATAAGTGTACACTTATGATCAATTATACAAGCCTTTGGGATGATGTGTGCTGCTTGAAAGCAGTTGCAATCACGTATATCAGCCATGGCATTTGGCGTGCGGGACAACTCAGGGCACGTGTCGGCCGGAATCGCACACGTTCGATGACTCCCGCAGATGACTCTGTGGCAGGTTTAGTCATTCAGGAGCTCAAGCAGGTCCGCGAGGGTTTGGGCGTTGGATATTCGGTGCGTTCGAGGTGGTGCTGTTGTTTTCACACGCGAGGGAATGCTGGGGCTGTCATGTCCCTCATTGTTTGGGATGATCATCCTGACTGTCGTATGACTTGAGAACGGCCAGACTACAAACCAGATATGGCATATTTTGTGACTACATGCAACTACCACCATGTTTTCTTGATTTCTCCAGCGGTTGTGCGTGCGGGATGTGGTTCAAGGACCGGGACATGGTGGGACTGGCACGTCCAAAGGGAGGAATGAGGGAACCAAGGGGAACGATCCATCAAAGGTGAGCTCAGTGTACATGTGGACCAAAAGCATTTTGGGGTCGTCCCATTACTTGTAACAGTCATAACAGTCGGAGGAAAAGAACAACGCTCACTAGTTTGGAGAAAGGCCTGCTCCTGTCTCGCATCATCGACTGGGCCCATGGAGTGGGAGATGCTCATGGACTCCATGGGCTCACGGTTTTTCACACCTGGACCTTCCCGATCATTTGTCCAGGACAGCGCGGCGATCCTCCGATGGAATCGGGATCATCCAGAACTCCAGCTGATGAAGGGTCAGGCGATCTTAGAAGTCAATGGATGCATCAGAAGCAGCGAGACTTGGTGATTTGAACAGACAGGTTGTTGATGAGATTGCTATATTTACTGATTGTTGCATATTGGTTGCTTTGGGCATCCGCCATTGTGCCATGCTCGCTGTGTTTACTCTTCGGTACGGGCCTTTTGGCGCCAACCGAACTCCAGTTGGCTCACATGATTCCCGTTGCTTGTGGTTGTGGTTGTTGTCTTGGGGCCCGCTCGAACCCATCTTTGGGCTATGTGGGGCGGTCTTGGGGCGATCTTGAGCCCATTTTGGGGCTATGGCCTATGTTGGCCCATCTTGGGCCCATGTTGGCCCAGCTAGGGCCTATGTTGGGCCATCTTGACCCCATGTTGAGCCTATCTTGGGCCTATGTTGGCCTATCTTGGGCCCATGTTGGCATGACATCCCACGCCATTGACCACAACCAACTGTGGGCTGCCTGGTCCATCGCATGACAAAAGGCCTGTTCTTTGATGTTCTTCCTGTTGTAGCAGTACTCAGCCTCACCTAAGGAGATGATGGAGCACCTTCGACATTCGAAGACTCTCGAGATGCGGGTATCCTTTCAACTGACCCCTGCGTTGCAGATGGTGAGCCAAGTGGCGGAGCGAAAGCAGAGAACGCAGGAGGCGGTGGAGGCGAAACTGGATGAGGTTCATTGTGCCTGAGCATGTTGAGCAACCAAGAACATCCAAAAACATTCAATAACCTCAGGGTTGTTTAGTTTCCCAGATCTGTCCTCCATGAAATCTTCCGCCTTTCCCTGGTCCGATGCCATGCAAAACACGGTGAGGACGGAGACTCCCAGCGACTGATCTCAGACCAGCCGCTGTTGCGCCGTTGTTTCAGGGTCATCACCGTGAGAAACCGGAGCCGTTAGTAGGGCTTCTGAGACACCCAGAGAAGTGGTCCCGGTTAGTCTTGGCAGGATTTCAGGCTAGACATGGCTAGACCGCACGGCTGAAGTGCAAAACAACATGTGTCACCAATCTTGGCCTTTCAGCAGGCAGAAATGATTCGATGAATGCATATGATATCCTCCAGTCTGCGCCTTTCGGGTGTTACAGTTGAAGACATTAAAACGGGCCGCCGATGTTCGGCGCATGTTAGCACCGGTGTTAGCACCTTGGTGTACATTGTCCGTACATGTGCAGACTATTTGGAGACTATTGACTCTTCTGGGTGTTCGAAAAGGCCACTCGGTCGCCAATTCCCCGGCGAGCCCCGCGCTCAAGGTGCAGATGATCATTGCGCCATTTGCTTCGAAGACATGAAGACCTGCCAAGCGGTGAGGCTTCCCTGCGGCCACTGCTTTCACAAGGGCTGTGTCACCAAATGGCTGGTGTCCAAGCAATCTTGCCAAAGATGTCCCTTGTGCAACCAGCAGCTTTTGGCAAACCCATGAGCCTGCTGCGTGAGAGGCAGCAATGAGGTTTTCCACGACCTTTTGTTAGTTATAGTTACTCTATGACTGCCTTTCGCATGCCACTAGGGCGGCGGGGGCAGCACAGCAAATGCAGAATCATCAACCACCGGCGAAGACCTTTGCAGCCGCCAGGGCCATTGGTCTTTGCTCGGTGCAGCCTTTAGGCGCCGTACAGCCATGAATTGATGTGCCCCATCTGCACAGGCAGAGAGGGTCCAGAGAGGTGGCAGTTTGTCCATGTTGAGATAATTAGATTTCATGGAAGGCTTGGCTTCCAAGGTGCCCAATTCTGTCCAATCGTTTGGATTGCGGCTCGCGGCCCCTCGTGCTGCCATTGTAGAGGTTGCCGCAACACGGCAGTACGCACGGGTTTTTGAGCCACGCTGCAGGCAGGCAAGTGGCCACTAGGGACACTCGTCCATGCTGGGTAGCGATACTGTAACACGTAGGGCGAACTGGTTGTACATGACTGACACCAGATCCTAAAAGAATTCACATGGGGAGGTTTCCTTTTGCCAATGTTCAATGATTCGCCCTGGGTGCACTCTTGGAACAATGTCCGACCTGCTTAGCCCCAATGGTGCAAACCAGGTCCGGCTCGGATGTGACGAAGCATCCTTGCGACAAAGAAGACGCGGCTTTGCCTCACATGATTCACATCCTGGCACAATTCAAACATTTGTTGAAGTGAAGCAGCAAAGCAGCACCAGCAAACACCTGGAACTGAACGAAGTGCGCATGTAAATGTACTGAAATGAGAGTTCCCCCAATGGTGGGGAAACAGAACACGAGGGTTCAACAAAATGAGTGGAAGGCAAAGGGGGCCATACTGGGTGAACATGAAATCAATTACTGTATCTCACTGCAGATTCACATGGAACCCCAAACTGGACTATAGAGGAACATGGTTTTCCATGGGGGTACAGATGAAGATAGATTAAGTCAAGTTCGTGAAGTCCCCAAATTGAAGGCTGCCAAGCTGCCATTCGCACCTGACGCCCTTTAACCATCATCAGGTTACACTTGTTTCCATTTGTGGATCAACCATCCCACTGGGTCGTAGGAGCTGACACCACCCTCCAGATTTTGGACCAATATACCATGGTGTTTGTTTCTTCCGCAGATCCGGGTTTTGCTCGATGAGCCTTTTCTGAGCTCGGCCTTCTGTTTAGAGGCACCTCTCGGCTCCAAACTCCGCTGTCCCGGCCCGCGCGGTGTGGTCGACATGCGCCTGGGCAGAAGAGCGGCCAGGGCGGCCACGCCCGGTGTGGGAGTTCAGATCGTGAACCGTGAGCTTGAGGCCTGTGGAGGTGAACTTTTCAAAGAGGGGACGCCTTCCAAGGCTCTCTAAAATGAAGCCCATGACCGACTTGATTTGGGTCAAACATGTTCACACCATGGCCAGGATCAACCTGGTTGGGTGTGATTGTGGGTGTGATGTAACTATTATATAGCTTCTGACCGCTTTGCGCTTTGGATCACATTTGGGCTTGCAACCCACGCTTCGAAGTTGAAGTTTAACTTCGTATTTGCCGCATACTAAGTTTGGCTACCAGCAGTTAAGCAACGAATTTGATTTGAAAAGCCCGCAGCTCTCAGAGCCTGCATGCCTCGTGCCAGTCGGCAGTGTTCTTAAAGCCAAAAAGACCTTATAGTATATCCAACCAAAGCTTGATAAGTTTGAATAAAGGGGCTCGGTCGTGTTTCCTAATTATGTGGGGTATAAATTTGGTTGGAATGAGTTTATTTTGCCAGGACTGATGAGCCCCATGGCTATGAAGTTGTCAAATTCAGTCAAATGGCCCGCAAAAACATATACGTCGGGGAGACTTTCAAACAACTCTAGCATGAAATACCGTGAAAATGGTAGGACATTAGCGTGAAATGTGATGCTTACACGTGAAATACTATGTTGCACCATCGGGGGCTCCGTTTCCTTCACACCGAAGGCAGGGTCCTGGACTGCTTTGCGGCCATATGTGATGGATCACGAAGGAAGAACCGGTGAACTGCCCAATATGCTGGCTTGACATCAAAGCCCGTATATATAAGTGCAGCTGTGCTATTAATGCAATTCTGAGAGCCATTTCGGGGTATCAGCCGATTGGGTCATGGAGTATGTGCTATTATGTGCTTAGAGCAGTGATCGAGAAAAGAAGAGAAGCTATAGGAGGAGTCAGGCGGGGACACCCTCGGTGTTCTATGTTTATTTTGGAGGGCTCCACCCTTGTTCCACCGGGTCACCGTGTCGGTCGATCCAAGAACGGGTTGATCACCGACTCCAAGTCCGCGTGTCCTTCGCACCTCAGGAGCTTCATGTCCCTTTTCCGCTGCTCCGGCGGCTTCCCCGACGGCGACCGGCCCAAGGGGCGCTCGGAATTTCGGGCCTTTTTGCGGCGCCGACAGCTGCAGGACGCGACTTCTGTCGGTGCACCTCGGGGGTGACGTGACGTGACGGACTTTTGGATGGTTTGGTCATCGATGCGCTTCAGCGGGTGGGTCAGATTTGTTTCGGCCATCCGACATGATTTCCTCCAGTTCCGAGAGTTGCTGCACAGTTTCCACGGAAACTCGTGCATTGGTCCTGCATGAGCTGAGAGGTGCAAATGTAAAACTCGCGCTCTTCACTGCAATGATGTTCTTGTTTTACTGTAAATATATAAACATGTGGAGTTTAGTTTCTATCTATACTGCTGCAAATTTTGCCTTGTTTTGGAGGGCTCCAGCCGTTCCATCCCTTTGGAACTCTCCAACTCGACGGAGGAGTTGGGTTTGGTGGCGGCCTTTGCGCCCAATGAGTGTGGTGTGGTGATCCAGCACGTTGACAGCCAGACTCGCCGCCTGTTGGTGGCGCCTGGTCGAGACACAGTGACGACATGGATAAACGTTTTTGTGGAGGAGACATGTGATGAAAGGTGTGACTGCAATTTCTGATGGGAGGCCATCCGTGTTCTCTTCTCCCGTTTCAATGGACCAAATCTGTTTGAATTAAGTTTAGTGAGTCAGAGTGTTGAATGTTGACGGCGACGAATTGCGATTTTTCAAGTTATATCTCTTGGATTCTCTGGAGGGTGGGGCTGGACGGGGGTGGTTTGTTGGAGGGTGTTCATTCCAATGTACTTGTTGGTTGTTGAGCCCTGCTTTTAATACAATTGTGCAAGTTCAGTTCACCCATAAACGAATATTGCTCCGCTGACTTGATGTGGAGTTCGGGGGGCATCCGGGTATCCAGGGAATTAAGATCAGGATAAATCTCAGGGTCACTGACGACTGGGCAAGCTTGGGTGTCGGTCACTATGTCTATGTACTGGGACCTGGGACATGTTTGGAACGCGTTGGATGTGTCCCAACAGCACCAACTGCCAGTAAACATTATTGTACTACTACTTGTACTTGCTCATACGTGTTCGTTTTGGATTGGGTCCCTGCAATAACCACCCGTTTCTGACCACTACTCAGCAGGGCCGAGCCCAAAGATGATCCATGATGTGAGATTTGCTGATTGTTTCTGACCGTGTGTGTTGTCAAAGCAACCAGTTTGGAAGGACAATTCCACTGACACAAACATAGAACTGCTCTTGGATGGTGGCTAGATTTTCTTCAAACCCACCACAAACGGTGCTCTCAAACGACCCTGCTGAGCGAATCAGAGCCATCCTTCAAGCTTCTGAACATCCGAAAAACAACTCCACAAATAGATGTTGCCAAAAACACTGCAAATCACAGTAACAGATAGAGCCTTGACCACGCTGAAAACGACGCTGAGCCCCGTGGCACAGGATGCCCCGACGGCCAAGTGGCCGTCTGTGGAAACGGGCGAACAGCCAGCGGCGCCTGGCTGTGGGGGCAGGCCATTCTTGAAGTCAATGGCTGCCAGAAGGGGCAGGAGAGATGGGGCCGGGTGCAAAGGCGTGGTTTTTGTTGGGGGGTTCACGGGTTCATGTCCAACCCTGCCAGCGGAATGGTATGGTAGCATCTTAGAATGTGTCAGTGGATGTTGCTTTTCAACTACCAGGCCACGGTCATGGCCTTGCTTTTGGTGTTGGTGTCTGCACTGAGTTTCGCTTCGACACCTTCCACCGCAGAGGTTTTTGGCAGTTCACCTAACTGACAAAGATGGCGGGTGTCGACGGTGCTGTTCTGATTTTTTCTGGCTCCGGCCATGGTCAAGTGACACATATTTGGGCTGCGCCCTGGACTCTCAGATATATAGATGCCCTCCCCACCCCAACACGGTGCTGTTCTGTGTGCCTTCGGGTGCCATTGTCCGAGTGCGTGATCGGCCTTTCCAGGAGATGATGGATCAGTTGCGGAAGGCCAACTACTTGGAGATGCGGGTGTCCACTTCCTTGACATCCGAACTGCGGGCAATCTTGGAGAAGGCCGTGCAGAAGAAGAGGGCCCAACAGGCGCGTGGCTTACGGGTGGTGTGGCGTGGTGCGAAAAGTAAGAACAAAAAGAACTCATGAGTCCCGCTGTAAAATCCCATTTGTGAAGGCTGTGGATGCTCTACTTCAGGAAGTTCACTGTGCCGAAGATCATTGTTCCATTAGTTTCGATGACATGAAGAAGAACTCCGGGGTGGCGAGGCTTCCGTGCGGCCACTGCTTTCACAAGAGCTGTGCCACCCAATGGCTGGTGTCAAGGCAATCTTGCCAAAGATGTCCCTTGTGCAACCAGACACTTCAGATGGACCTCTCAGAATTTGGTGCATCAAAAAAAAGCCCGAAGTCATCGACCCGGTCGCAGAACTGATCGGGTTTCGGTGCCGTCCGTCGTTGTTTTCCTTCAAAGTAACAAGAACTGAGCCGACATTCCAGAGGTTAAGCCTGATGTAGTACCTACCACAGCTTCAAGCCGTTTTTCCTTGTGATACGTTGCTGCTGACACGGGCAGCCATGCAAGCACGGCTACTCAGAAATCATCACCTTGCATCCAACTATGGGTCGGATGCAAGGTCGCTTGCCCATGTGCAGCTGCTGCGAGGGTGGCAGTGCAGATCGTGTAGCTATTCGGAAATCAGTTTGTTTGCATCCGGAGCGGATGTTCGAAGGCCGTTTTTCCTCGTTGCTGCTGACAGAGCAGCAGTGCAGCCGCAGCGGATGGTCCAGGGATTGTGCTGGAAATGCACGACCCGGTACCGTTTTCCCCTGCTTTTCACAGCGCTTCGCCTTTGGAGTTGCAGGCATGGCGACTCATCAGCAGCGGGCAGGTATGATCCTCCTTTTTTGCGCTCGGCAAAGTTGCCAGACTTGTAGGAAAAAAATTAAAAAAAGCGGCTGCTCTCAGGTGTTCGGAGGAACCCGCAATTTTTGCCGTTTGCAGACCCTAGTCAAGTCTAACGAGTCTAACGTGTCCAGTTCTCCCTTGAGATGCCATTGGCATACCGGCTATGCCACCTCTTCTATAAGAAATAGCTCATCAGCGGGGCAAGTCCGGCCTCTTCTGCGAGACAGGCGCTATCCATCCGACAGAAACCCCGCCGCTATCCATCCCTCCGCGGCACTCCTCCGCAGTACGGTCGGACCTCCCGGGCGCTCGGAGAGCGGGAGCGTTCTTTCCACTCCCAGCTCCCAGGAGAAGGAGGGCGATTCCAAAATCCCGGAGGCCGAAGCTCGTGCCGCAGAAACAGCCACCGAACGTGGCAGCACCTGAAGAGACAGCTCGTAGCGCCTGTTTTCTTTTACTCGCGCGCCGCCGCGCGAGGGATCTTTTTTGGGGGAGGTGGGTGCGGGGCATATTGTGGGTTGAATGAAAGAGCTGCATATTGTCACATATTGTAACATCATCTAATATATGATTAATTAGATTCGAGGTGACTTGAACGCATCGATCAGAAAAGCCATGGATTTATCCTGTAAGATTTTCAGACTAATGGAGATCCTACTTCGCTTCTGGCAACGTCATTTGGGTGTTGCACTCGCGTTTGACATGAACAATTCTGAAATGCATTGAAGCACTGGGGCTGGAACTGGGACTGCGTGGTGGACACAAACATCTGAAGATATCTCAAACAAAATCAATAAATTCAATTATTACAATATATTACTATATATAAAGTAGTTATTTATGTTTTTAGTTGTGGAGTTGGTGTTGTTTGGCCTGAGCATCCTCCGGTACTCAGGAGAAGGCTCGCTTGCTGACCGGGATTATCGAAAAGGAGCTGGAGGACAGGAACGGTTGGGGCAAAATTGTCATGAGGAGGTGGGCACCTTTGCCAGGTTGCCAGAACGAAACGATGCGAAACGTTTTCCTTGCCTTCGATTCATGATGTTGTTGGGTAGAACTGTGGACATCAGCTGCTTAGCTACTGCTTTCTTAGCTTTTAGGCCTTCACCAGGGAGTAGTCACGGTACTCCTTGAGCCGCTTTGGTCCCATGTTCAAGGGGCATCTATATTTTATGTTGTCATATGGCATAACCTGTTGTGCCCCATGTTGTTTCTGAAAAGATCTACTTTCACTCGGGATTCTCAGGGGCCAAAACGCTTACCCTTTGAACTTTGAACCTCGTGTGATTTATATTGGCAAGTAAGTGTACTACACCTACGCACTTTTAACTGCAAAAAATGCTCTACATGATTCTTAGGTTTATCAGGTTATATATGAGGTCCTTATCCCCCCATGCCATCTCTAAGTCCATCTCACATGGACATCTTGCTCCCTTCAAGAAAACACGATCAACCACGAACATCTTAGAACATCTTAGAACTATATACTAGTGCTTATATATAGCTAGTGCTTATATATAGCTATCATATATATACATATATTATATATTGATTTTTAGATGCATGCGGTATATGCCTTGTTTGGTAGGATGTTATTGACCGACGCGGTCGACAGGAAAGAATCTCCCTGGAAGAGAAGCTGAAGGCACGGATGGCCTATGATGGCCTGGCGGATTTGCAAAATGACTTCGAAGTTGTTGTTTGGAAAGGTCTTTCGCGTGGTTGTCTGGAAAAAAGACCACTTCAGAGACCCCTATGATTTTTCGACCCTACTGTGGACGGGTCTCTATTTCGCACGTTGGGGTCTCTTTATACAGTATAGGCTAGGCGACTGTATGTCCTTCCAAGGCACCGGTTGGTCCCACGCGTCGCGCGTCGCACGGCGTCTCGGGCGCACGAAGCAAGGTCTCGGAACATGGTCGAGAGCACCGGGCCCTTGTGGGGACGAATGAGTCGGGGGAGAGCTGACTGGGATGCCTAGGGATCCAAGGGACGAATCCCAAACTGAACCAAGTGGCTTCAAGTCCGGAACCAAGTGGCGCGTTTGGAGGCTTTGGATGCGGAGCGGCACTCAGAGCAGCAGAAGCTGACTTCCCGAGCCCCTCGCCAGAAAGAGCACCTGGGAGCTCACCTGCATTGGACGTTCCATGGCGCTGACTAATTAATTACCTGTAATAATGACATGAACAGATCCCCTTGGAAGATGGTGAAGCACTTGGGATTCGTACGTGCGTTGATGGTTCAGGGATTGGTGTCTCATGTGGCCATGTGGGCCTCAATGACAACCCGAAAACTCACAGAACGAATGGTGCAACCTGCTTGGAGCAGTGAGGTTTTGATGAGACAATTCAATAGTGCTGCTGTATTTCAACGTGGATCTCACACTTTTGTAGTATATATATATATAGATATTGATTTTAAAAGGGTCGCTACTGTGCCAGGCAACTTTGTGCCTTCGCACAATGGCCATGACATTTATGGTGTCGAGTCACATCCCAAGCCTTCGCCACTTTTGGGGCATCCATTCACCTCAGAATTTGACCTCAATTGTGGATCAGGTTTGTTTTTGGAGGGCCCTACACAAGCTTTTGTACCAACAAACCAAGTGGTCGGGCGGAAAAAGCTCAAAACTCAGCTCTTGAGTTTACATGTGATCATGTGCAGGGGTGTGATCATGCGCATGGGAGGTGTTTGCTTGGTATGACCATGTCTAGTCTGGACAATGGCACCTGTATGCACCTGTTTGAAGTCCAACATGTGTGTGAGAAAGGGCTGGTAACGGATGGCTGTGTTTTAAGGAGAGGGAGTGCCGACAAACATCCGACTTTTGTTGCTTGTATGTTCCTTGCCCGCATGAGGTGAGTCTTGGTGCTCAGCTCAGCTCCAAGATGAGCTGCTTGGTGAGTTATCAGATGCCATCGGTGTGGACCCGGAGAGTGGCCCAAGAACATGACAAACAACTCGATGGCATTCGTGAGCCACCAAGTAACCATCATGGTTGTGTACAGTACATTCGATGCTTGACATGTACAGTAACCATCGCCACCTCAAGTCGTGTTTTGGACGAAAGCGGAGTCTTTTTCTCGGGGAGGTTGAGCTCACGTTTGCTTGCTTTACCTGAGACACACGTGTGGGCAGGCTTCTATTTGAGTTGACCAACCACCTGGGAAATCGGTTTGGGGAAACTCGCCACTGAGTTGCTTGGTGACGAATCCTAGTTTGGTCAGAAACAGCCAAACGGTTCCCTGAAGCACCCAGACCGATGTCTCCCAACCTGTGCACGAGGCCTTTTTGAATGCAGACCAGGCAGGTCCAGATGAAATCACAGGTCTGATTGAGCACTCACCAATGGCCCATCAGATGGTTTTAGGGGTCGAGGAGTAGCGAGGATTTTGGAAGATGATGCTCAATCAATTCACCCGACGCCCCGACGGCCTTCCTCCACAGAACCCTCCAAGGTCACTTCAAGCGAGCGTTGGAACCTCTTTGTAGTCTTCTTCGAGGCGGCGGGACGCGTATTCTTCGGCCGTCGTGGCGCTAGGGAGTGGTGTTTTGGAGAGGAGGTTTTCCCGGTCTCAGGTCTCTTCAGAGGCTCTTGGAGGGCCAAAGCACATCATTTATGGATGTATGGTGCTTCTTGCGGCATTCTGGACGTCAAAAGCAACGGTTCATGCACTGACATCAAGCACCGAGCGTGCTGCGCCTCAGGTGACGAGAAATCCGAGGTGCCCCACCCGACGGGGGCTGGACTTGCGGCAATGGCGGCTCACAACCATTTGTAACGTTTGAGATGGTTTGAGTCATGTGTGCCATGCCAGCTGGGTTTCGGGGTGCCTGCTTGTGTTTAATCCACATGCCAATTTGAAGGCACAAGAAATTGTTTACTCGATGCGACCACTTGTATCATGAGCAGTGTATGGTGGCCATCGGGCCGGGTGAGACACAGTCTAAATGTGCTTGAATGTGCTATCCTCATGCACCATGGACCTCATCCACGAGTTCAGCCCTGTCAATTGATTGGCTTCCTCACCACCAGAAAACGAGTCCATCCACCATGGACCATGAATCCAGCTATCCTCAAACGCACGCACCCTTGAGCGCAGATTTTCCCACCCACGACGCTCGCAGGTAAAGGACGCCAGCACTGCCGAGACAAACTCGCTCCTTGGCTTGGGCGAGACTGGTCTCGGCTAAGACCAAACCTCTTTGGGAACCCTGGTGCAGGTGGAAAGAAGGAGATACCGGCCCTTTGACTCAGTATATATTTAACTATATTTATATAAGAATAGTATATTATATACGTGTTTTCCTTCATGGACAGGTTTGTGTCCACTTCCATGTTAGTCAGTCGGAGTGTTATCTCATTTTGCTAGTAGTATACATGAAGATACATGAAGATAATAGATATTCCAAAAAAAAGAGGAGGACTTCAAAAAGGAGTCCTGTCATCGAGTTCTTTTGAGGGCCTCATGGATCTCATTGGATCTCATGCCACTTACAGGAGAAACGGGGACCAGTCGGCAGCAACAGAGCAGTCGCGGTGGTATGTAGTCAAGTTGGTGGCTGGTAGTAGTCAGTCTTCAAGTTGTATATATAATACTTGTCTCTCCTGACCCGAACAAACAAAGACTGCCAAAGTACTGTAGTACTGGATGGGAACACTCATGGGTGCCCAAACACTTTGAAGCACTGAACACTTAGACTTGCTAGCACCAAGAGGCGGGTTTCATATGTCCAAGTTGGTGACTCATGCCCTCCTTGTCCCCAAGGAAGCCTGCGGAGGAACCGCCAGCCAAAAGGCGGCGAGAGGCAGATCCGGACAGTGCATGTCGGTCGTTCTTGCGTTGTCTCGCCGCTGGAGACACTGGTAGTCTCAAGCGCTGGCTTCTTTGTGGATCTTTGTGGTACTTTCGCTTGCACAGTTGTGAAGGACGCTCCAGGTAAGGTGGTGGGTATGGTTGGCTTGGTTGAACTTTCATTGGCGTATTATAGGCAGTGGGATCACGTAGGACTTTGATTGAGACAGGTTGCGAAGAAGTTCCTGACAAAGTCACGTTTCTTCAAATCCATTAAGTGACAATAGTAGTGACAATTTTATACTGTTTTTACCGTGCATGGGCGACGCCCGCCACACCTGTCGTTTTCAGGAGCTGTGACGGCACGAAGAGCGGGTGGCGCCTGGACGTGACGCGGCTCGTGGCTGGAGCGATCCTGGACGCCTCCCGGTGGGTGAAGCAGTGATCAAGTGGTGCGTCAAAGAAGGATGGATATCAGATATCATTAACCTCATTAACCCTATAAGAATCATTAGGCCCTCGATCAGTGGACTAGGATGACGGCCAGGAGGGGCGAGAAAAGACTTCGGCGCGCGCCAGCGCGAGTTCACGGGACCGACCAGGTGGACTGATGTTCTTCTTCTTGATCTACAGTGGTTTCAGAGGTTCGATGGCACGTATACCCCATGATGTCCTTTAGGGGGTCCATGATGGCACCACCGACATTGGGGTCTGTGCCATTGGTCCTCTCAATCCACTATAACAGATATCATTAACACCGAAAAACAAGCAAAAACAGGTCGTACTCGTAGTTTCTCGCAAAGGCTCCCATATTCAACCTACCCAGATATGGGTCATTATACATGACTCTCCTGCTTATCTTGTGCAAAAGCCAATCACAGAATACCCCTTAAACATGCGCCCTTTGTTCTCAAATGATTAAATGTACCATTAGTACATATGAAGTCCTCCTTTAGCATACTCGCTATGCTGCACGACTTTTCATCAACCAAGATCGGGTTCTTTTGTACGTACCATAAAAGTCCAGTCTCAACATGTGCATGACCAGAAGTGTATGTACAAGTATTTGTAACAGAATTGCAGTTTGGTGGTGACGCCATGTTGTCATAGAACATCATAGAAGCAAATTTATTTGTGTATCTCGACTCTCTTTGTATGTATATAGATTCCGTCTGCGTCCTGGAGCACGGTAGGCAGAGCCCAAGTTTAGCCTGCCACTCCCAGGCTCCACATGTGCCGACGCACCGCGGTCTGAGTGTTCGGTCCGTCGGTGGGCAAGCGGAGAAGCCTTTGGAGTTCACGTGCGGAAAGGGTGCTAAGCGATCGCGGAGCTGCTTCGGAGGATCCCAAGATGGTGATGTTTGAAGATTTTTCATCCATTTGTTGGTATTCAAAGTTGAATCTGGTGATGGCAGGGACAGTCTGTACTCCAAAGCCGGCCGCGCCTGTGACACTGTGACATGGCTCGCCAGTGGAGCAAAAGAGGCACCAAACAGAACCCGGCACATCAGCCAGCCTTGAAGCGGAGGACTTCAGGGATGAGAAACTGCGAAACTTGTCTCAAAATCTGCGCAAACCCGAGATCAACCAAGTGCCTATGACATGTGACATGTGGTGAAACGATTCCGGAAACTCAAGAAAAGATCCCGGCAACAAAATATCTGATGGACCATGAATCTCGCACTCTCGCACCCGCTCCTGGCACCAGAATCGAACACGGTCTTCAGAACCAGCAGGATTTCACTCCACCAATGCATGGGTCCTCCCCTTCTGACACCACACCGGCCGGGGGGGGGGGGGGGAGACCCCGGAAACCCAAAGGAACGGACGTCCCGCCCGCCCCCCCCCCCCCCCCACGGCAGTCCGCGCTTCCTCCGCGGTGCCATCCTGGTGCAGCCGGTCGTCGTTCAGGCGGAGCGGCTCCGCAACGAGGCCGCCGAGTTGGAAGCCACGAGGCGGCCGCCGTCCCCGTCGACTCGACGGGTCAGTGGCATCGACCGGTGAGGACCGAGACCGAGAGGCGAGGTGGCCTCTGGAGGAGCTGCTGACCTTGGGGGCCCAAGATGGAGCTGCACCAAGGATGGATCAAGCTTTGGGTGCAGGCCTCCTCCCCCCCAGTCCAAACACCAAGAAAAGACCGCACGGGCTTCGTGTGTCTCTTGTGACCATCGTCCACCTGCCTGGCCAAGCCGCGGGCGACCGCTTTTGCTCGTCGTGCAGGCGAGCCCTGCAGCGGGAGGTGGACGAGTACCGACGACAGATGGAGACCAGCAGTGTGGAAAGGGGTGCCTCAGAGGCGCAACGCACGAGTTGATCATGGATGGATCAGGGGACAAGAATTCCTTCTTCAAATTGGGTGAGGGGGGTAGAGTTTCAGTCGATGGATTTGCGGCGCAACCCGCCGGTGCCGGGCGGAATTTTGGGACTTCAAGCGGCACATCAACCTCCAAGAGTCGCTCTGCTGATCATGCACCATCCAAAAACTGAAACACGGCACGTGTTTGGCTTAGTCGAATCTCGGCACCCCTCCGTCAGCAATACAGACTGAAATCCAAAGTGCAAGTCGGTGCAAGTTCCATGTGTGCTCAACGAACCAATTTGCACAGCCTCGTCATGCCAAGGCTGCTTCTCCCTGCTTCTTTCTTTGTGCTGCCAGACTCAACAATGTAACAATCTAGTCGCACATGCGATCCCAACCAGGTCTCCCAGCATGGGTTTATAAGGCATCAGTATGGAACAGTCTACAGGAAACTTATGGTTTTCACCCCCAAAGCCAGGTTTCAAGGGTTTCCTGTAGATGGTCCGAGACTGTTCGAGACCCCCACAATGCCGGTGACGAGGCTCCAGGCGCGCTCCGGATCCGGTCCAGGCGGAGCTGGCGAGGCTCGAGGCGTGTGCTGAGGCGCTGGCAGAGGAGAACCACCAGCTGCGGTCCAGGCGGGTGCTTCCTGCTGCATGAGAGGTTGGTGACGTGCGGAGTGTGGCTTCGACCTTGCAATGCGCCGCGAGAGTCAAAGCAAAGACTCCTGCTGCATGTGTTCCAAGATCCAGCAGGTGGACCAGGTGTTTTAGCCTGTTTTGGCCACCTTGGGATGGTGGATCGGTTCCTTGGATTGTGTTTACGACTGACCTCTAGCATCCTCTAGCAATTTCTTGTTGGAAGCGTGTGAGAGGACCAAAACCACTGAATCATGTGCATCTCCAACCATTCTGGTACTGGGATGAGCCGGAGGATGCTGATTCTGGTGTGTCGAGCTATACCAGAACCATCCAGAACCTTTATAGAATAAGTTCAGCAACCGGTAGTGGGGTCGCTGGGCATCCCATGTAATTCCTGCCCAGGATCGATACGCTGGCGCCGAAGGACGCGGAAGAGGCACCGGTTTTTCTTCGACCACGGCGTAG
Source organism: Durusdinium trenchii (assembly GCA_963970005.1). NCBI lineage: Eukaryota > Dinophyceae > Suessiales > Symbiodiniaceae > Durusdinium > Durusdinium trenchii. The sequence goes on from CAXAMN010023596.1 coordinate 204,265, forward strand.
ACGGGTTCTTCCGTGAGGGGAAGACGGCATTTGTGTGGCAAGGATAGGGAATCATGATATCATATTACTTATAAGCATGTTACTAACACACCAGGTAGAAGGACCCGATATGAAGGAGACAAGCGCCGCCAAAAGCAGTGTTCTTGCACAATTGACAATGTCACATGGAAAGGAACATGGCACAATGCAGTGTAGATTGCTATAGCGGCCCCTTTGCGGGACAGCACATGTTGACCCTGACTTCCTATGAGCAAAGACCCGGTGGCAACGGAGGTGGCAAAACCGGATATGAAAACGCTGATCCGGTGGAGGCCTATGCTGCGGCCATCATTTCGGCTGAGCAATGGGCCTGTGGCCCTGGCGGTGTGACAGACATTGAAAAGCCTGTTCGTGGAACCTCGAACCACGCCTGGCTTCGGTGTGTGCGGAGAGAGGTTCTAGGACGTGCCGAACTGGGTTGGAGGGAGCTGAGGAGCTGAGTCTGAGGGCATCATATCACACGCACATATATTATCATATATGATCATATGCTATGGTATACACATGTAACAATGCACATGCATACTACCAACACAGAAGCAAGGAGCCTCGGGAAGTTTCCAAACAAAGTTTGCTAAGTTAGCTTCTTGCATTTGTAGGGCCAGAGGTCTGCCAACCTCAACTGTGTTTGGATTTGTTGCATGGGGGTGGGGACAGGGGTCGATTCTCCAAGAAAGTCCATGCAACACATGTCGCCATGGATGACCAAGGTCCTCTATCACGCAGGGATGCCATTGGAAGGCACCAGCATGCCATATCTCTCGGGCGTCCAGAACCTCAGCCCGTACAGCCCGTGTGTCGTACTGTGAGTCGCGAGCGGCCCCAAGCCATGCACGTCCCATCATCCACGCCACGTGTGTGGTCTTTCAATGTCTTTCAGAGGGAGTCTATGTTTTTTCTTTTTTTCCCAGCTGCCTTGCCTTCTGGGGTTCCCCCGAGAGTCTTATGAAGCTGGGTCTCAGGGGTGATTATTCTTTCCATCGGGGCATTGGCGGTAGCACGTGGGGCATTTGGGGCCTTGTAGGCCACCCAAATCAAGCAAATTTACAGTTCAGCAAGCACTGGAGAACCTGATCTCTGAGGTCACCATCTCCTTTGCTGAGTTCTATGCGCCCTTGCTGTCTTTGGTTTTTGCCGCTGGGAGAAAGATTTCACAACTGGATGAACTGGATGGGTGGATTGATGTGGACTGACCTGGACGATTGGGTTTGGAGACCGTGCTTAACAGACGAAGGGTGTACTGCGTACCCGGATTCCTGTGATTTGTGTTGACTAGTCTCCCAGATCATGATTGCTAATGATGATATGGCATTTGATGACATGAAGAACACTAAATCTTGATGACTAAGATTCTGTATCAGTAATTTCGACGTGGAATGTTAGTTGTAAGGCTTGGTCCATGCCACGTGCCCTTCCAGATCTAACCCTTTAGCGTTCCCAAAGCGTTTGGTGCAGCGGCATTACAACCATTGGCGGAAAACGACTGAGGCCAGTCCCCCTCAACAGCTCCGGTGGGGAGCCTTGGGATGTCATGAATGATCAGCTGAGGTGATTCGGGATCCAACGATTGTGGGGCATGACGGTGGTTGGCCAAGCTTGCACGATACCGAAAACCCACTGAAGTGGAGTGTTGGATAGTGTTGGTGTGTTTAGGTTTGCGGCCCGGACACAAAACATGTTGCAACTTTCACGTGCTTTCTGTGGCCAGAAGGGAAGACACCTCACAGAGTTTGGCAAAGGGAGACACCACGAGTTCGTATGTTGTGCTTTTGGGTTTTGTTGGCTTCGCTCCGGTGAAAGTGCATGACTGACACTAGCACTACCACCAATCATTGTTGGAATGGAATGACTGACAAGACTGGGGCCAACATTCTGGAAGCTTGGCATCGAACTGTCTCTCTCTCTCTCTCTATCTCTCTTTCAGTGAGCCTACTGTTGTTTTCTTTTTGGGTTCCGCACTCCCCTTTGTGGGTCGGAAAATGGACGATTCTCACTCCTTGACTTAGGTCGATCGCCATAGCGCGGTGTAAAAGGAAGCACTCAAACGATTCCAAGCGGGTAAAACTGGTAGAGCATCCGCCGAAGTAGTGAAGTAGCTCACATGAAAACGTATCATGACATATCCATGGTAGGCCTGGGCCACGCTAGGAATCTAATCACTTTAATCGGATGGTTGCTTTCAGGGAACTGACTGGCCACGCAGCAGATCAGGTCGGCGGCTGCTGCGGTCGAGAGTTGGCTTGGCGCGTTTTGAAGTCTAAACACATGTGGGGAGCTGGATATTGTTCGGTCAGTTTGGCTGCTAAGATCAGATTTCACTAAAGCTGGCTGCCAGTTGTGGAGAGCGACACCATTTCCAGAACTGACCAGATCCGACCAGAAATTGTGGGTTTAGATTGGGTGATGCTGGAAATGTGACACATCACATGGCACATCATGGCATCATCGTTGCAGTCGTTGCACCACCCAGCAAGCACCTGGAAGCACCAACTGTTCGGATGGTGTGGTGGCTGCCAGGTGGTGAATTGGCCAGGGCCAGCCTTCAATGCTTCAGGCAGGTCAGGTATTGGGATTTGCCTGGACGTGGCGTTTTGGATCCCTTGGCCCGCATCAAAAGGGCCGAAGAAGTGATGTCACATGAGTGACTCTTCAACAGCATATCTCCGCACTTAAAAACATCTTACAACTGTTCCACCCCAAGTTTCTGGCCACCAGAGTAGAGAATAGGATAACTCAAGTGGAAAGCCCACCATCGCTCAACCAAACTGAGACCATGCTTGCTCATACCCCATCTCATCATAGCCCAGTTGGGATCCCAATAGTCCACCAAGCTGGGGATCCCAACCGCGATCCTCGGGCCCGAAGCCGCGAAGCCCAAAGCCGCAGCACGTCGCAGCCTCGAGGCTTTGCGACGCGCAACGTGTGGGGCGTCTGACCTGGGAGGAGGCACGCATCGGAAGCGGTCGAGTGGCCAAGCGAGGAGCAAAGGGTCTGGGGGTGTGGATAGGACATGACAGGACGAAGATAGGACATGATACTGATAGGGGCGAGCACTCGCTTGTGCACTTGAAATTTACCTCGCTTGTGCACTTGAAATTTACCTCGCTTGTGCACTTGTACGATGACGATGACGAATGCTACTACTACTACTACTACTACCACTACCACTTCTAGTACCACTGCATCTTTCTACTGCTACAAATGCGATGTTGACGACGACCACTACTACTCTTCTACTCTTCCAGTACTACTACTACTACTACTGCTACTACTGCTACTACTGCTACTGCTACTGCTACTGCTGCTGCTGCTGCTGCTCCTGCTCCTGCTACTGCTACTGCTACTGCTACTGCTACTACTACTAGTACTACTACTACTACTACTACTACTACTACTACTAGTACTACTACTACTACTACTACTACTA
>CAXAMN010023596.1:208130-235461 GCA_963970005.1 Durusdinium trenchii
GCGCAAGTGAGGTTATTTGGGGGTGCGCAAGTGAGTGCTTGGCCTACTGATAGCATGCAAACGATCGTTCGTAGATGTTGGGAGATAGAGTTTGGAGTGGAGAATTTGTATCTCGAGTATCTCGAGTTTAGTTTCGAATCCCAGTGCCACCAGTGCTGTTTACGGAACGTTCGGTCATTTGTTTGGGGCCTTTGGGATGTCATGAAGCATCCCACACCCTTTTTAGAACAGTCTCACGTACTGTTGAGCCTTCCAGCCTTGTCTCACCATAAACGCTGCCCCAAAGAGTCAACAACTTTCAAGGCTTGGAAGCGTCCACTTTCCCAAGGTTGCTTGGCATCATGGTTTTGCATTCGGGCAGGGACATAAGGGGGCTCAAGACGAGGGACCCTGATTGACTGATCAACCGCCATCTACCTCAGAGAGGTCGGCCCACCCATGCTGTCGCAGGTCCAAGACCTCTCAGACGCAGTTTTCCAGCGCAAGGGCCTTCCCACGCCTAGCCAGGCGCGTTATCGAGTGGGGAGTGGAGAGTCACTTTCTTCAGAAAGGCTGAAGATTCAATCATCCCAGCTGGTGTTTCAGGGCTACATCAGTTACATCCAAAGCCTTCGGGCCGCCTTCGGCATTCAGCACTTGCAGCTTGCCAGAGTGCATGATCCTTTCAAAAATGACTTTGGCTCAGTTCGATAGAACACCCGGGATTTGAGCCGCTAAGAGTCCAACACCTCAGTGGCTCGGTCATGGACACTGCTAGTCGCTGCTAGTCGGTATTTCTTACATTTATTCTTATATATACAATTTTAGGATGGATGGTGTGAAGCTGCACAGGGGGCGGATGTACCCTGAAGGATGGCCATAGTAGACCAATTGATTTGTTTAGACCTTCAAAGGGGTGCCAATGTAATTATATATATATATATGTGTTTTAAGTTTGCCAATTGGCCATGTTGGAACATCTGACCGACTGACAGTCCATTCATATGTCTCATGATGTCTCATGTCTCATGTCACGAAAACACCGTGCGCTCCTCCTTGCGGCGCAGCTTGGAGCGCAGCACAGGATGTCCAGTACTTGATGTTCACCAAGTTCGACAAGGCCAGGGCAATCATCGGGTGGCCACTGGGTGGCCATGTGATGACGTCTTTGTCGTCCAGAAGCAGCGGCATCGTAAGGCATAGTAACTCGACGGGCCTGGGCAATCATCAGATCTCAGCATCCACTGTCAAGAGGTAGACCTAGCTCCAAAAAGAACAAGACTGGCACAAGCAGGGTGTGTCCAATTACCACTATAACAGTCGGTAAGAGATGATGACTTGTTTTGGGGGAAAGGTCTTTATATGCCTTACATGCCTTTACTAACAATCATCACCCACTGGGCGCTGGTGCCGCTGGTGATGGAATATATACATGCTAGTGCCCTACCTGGGCCAAGTATGCCCAGGTCATTTTTTTCGAGGCCCAGGTCATCAACTTCAGCGCTAGTGATGTTGCTTTGTTTGACTATCCCCCGGGCGCCAGGAATGCGCTAGCAGACTCCACGCGCAGGACTGACGGTGGGAATCAAGGCATGCCTTCGCAGAGGGGAGCGTGCATTCGCAGCCCATGTCCTAACACAGCCTGGCACGACGGAGCTTCCATGGCCGTCCAGAGATTCATGGCTTCACATGCTGTTGTACGTGCTCGCTTTCAAGAAAAAACATCTCCTCAATGAGGTGCCAAAAGAGAAGCACCCCCGATGATATAGTCCTGTACGCTCTCATGGCGGGATGCTTCTTAGTCTTAGATGCCTCGATTCTTGGAGATGCTGTGGGGTAGGGATGCTTTCCAAATTGTGATCGTTGCATCTTCCGATCGATCCTTCAGGACTGCCTTTGCTGGGTCGATGCGCTCTTCCGTGCCGCCGGGCTCAAGATGTTGCAGAGGTTGCGGGCTGTATTCGATGAGCACCACGCCAAGTGGTGGACACCAAAACCCGAACCCCAGCCTACAAGCCTACAAGATCTACAAGCACGTGCAAACGGTTGTTCAGGATGTTTCACAGATTTGTTATGTGTCCATGTTCCAAAGGACGCAGGAACTCGGTGGGGTAGATGAACAGAGATGACCAGAAAGAGTACAACATAGTACAACATTGGGGGAAGAATGGGGGGGCAAAAACTCTGGCAGGTTATATGCTCAACACCTTGGTCTTATTGGCCCTGTGTAGCGCAACATCAATGGGCCCCATGGGAAGGTGAAAATATAGACGAACGTCCCATCGACATGTTATTGATTCGAATTGTTCGATGTAAGGGTCTTCCTAGATGTTGACACACATTTTATCAATTTCTTGTGGACTGAAGGGCTAGAGGTCCTGAATTTCGTTGCACCTCACCCCCGGCCCTTGAGGCCATGCTGATGTCGCCAGCCGCCGTTGCGGACCGCCTGGGTTTTGGTTGGGGGGACAGGAGTGGGAAGCAGAGCGACTTGAAAAGGCTGCAGGTTGGAATAGATTTGGATAGATTGGGGTGATTCGTTTCATGAAAAAAGCACAGGAATGCAGCAATGCAAAAAGAAGGTTCTCCTAATTTTTTCTACTTTGGGTAACCCTTTGCTTAGTAGCAGATAGTAGCAGCAGGAGTAACAGTAGCAGTAGTAGTAGCAGTAGCAGTAGGACTAGGAGTAGCGGTGGTAGTGGTGGTGTACTAGGCCAAATTCACAATCAATGACTTGCGGCCGTCGGTTAATACTGTACACCATGATCCCAAATCGGCCCACAAAAACTCCTGATGTCGGCCGCCGGCATCACGCGCGGAAGGTTTCCTGCGTCTCGCCCCGGCAGGCTCGCGTCTCTGAAGCTCCGGAGGGTCCCATCGTCTCAGGTGAGGCACTCCCAGATGCAGCCAGCGAGTCGTCGGGCATCGTCCGGGAGTCATGAAGGCGTTTTCAGCGCAGCAGCGCCCTTCGAGGTGGGTTCCAAGCACCTCAGCTGGTTCAATGCCAAAATGACTGGAGAATACCAGCACCCTGGGAATCGTCCTGAAGCTGCCCATGTGTAAGACTCGCGATCATGCGAGTCGATGTGAGTGGCCCCAAAGAAGTACTGACATGTCATTGAAGATGTAGGCCGCAGGTGGGTGAGAAATGGTGAGAATATGTGGGAATCCTTTGGACATGTTATTGACTGTTCTTGACCACCTCACAGCCACACAGGAACCTGCTGTACAGGCTCAGGGGCCATGCTCACGGACCTTGAGATCACGGTTCGGTTGGTCACCTTCCCCTTTTGTTTCACCACTACTTACTCTCCCAAGAACATAGTAACATAGGTTTCCCGGTTGGTCTCCCTCGGTTGGCCGCCAACCAATCCACCGCGCAGATCGAGGTCCCAGGAGCGGCGCGGCGCCGGCGCCCTCGGAGGCGGAGCGGGAGGACGTGGAAGTGGGCATAGGTGGAATTGAAAGGGGCCCAGCCCATCCGGTTCCTCCCCTCCTCCCCAAAAAAGTAGCAAGAACATATATCATATGAACATAGCATGTTAATATGCATGTGGAATGCAGAGTGAGTGAAGTGAGTGTCAGAGATTTGATCCTTTAAGACTGGCGGACTGGATGCGTTTGCTTGTGTGCGGTTTGTGAGAAGAGGCTGACAGGGGTCAGGGTTACATCGAGGCCTGTGCAAATCTTATGCACTCAGAAACCTCGTGCTTTCCTGAAAGAGCTTCCGTAGGAATCATCATGCAAGTGGAACCAAACCACCTCTTTGGTATTCAGAAACGGGTCATCCAAAGGGTCCAAGGGGCCATTGTCACTAATTGTCCTCTTCCATGATGGTTTCCAAGGAGAGTCTGTCAAGCATCCCAAAACGGCCGCTTTCCCCTCTCGCCAGGCGCGGCTCCTTCAAGAATCGGTGGCCCAAGGACGCCTACAGAAAACGCTTGGACGAGGCACGTGAAGCGCTTGGACTTGGAGTTTGCAACCAAGTCCAGAAGTGCTGTTACATGTGTAGTTATATATATGTTCTTTGTGGGAAGAGTGTGAATTGAAGCGGAAGAGGGTCCCAGTATATGAATGCTGCCAGTTGACGGGCTCGATGGAAGAAGCTATATAGTCATGTTCTGGAAACGATCCAAGAAATGTAGAATTGGCAATTGGAGGTTAGATAGAATAGATTGAGACTAGCGGTTGCAAGAGTGAGATTCCCTGACAAGCACCAGGCATACTTGATGATCTTTCTGGATGCTTCCCAAATCTTTAATCATGTTTCATCCATTCTCATACCAAAACCCTCCAGGGCTGGGTTTGTGTAGACGCCAAGGTGGTCTTTATGGGCCCATCGCAGACCACCCACCCTAACATCCTGTTTAAGATATATGTTTGTTGTAGTGTGATATGCTTAAACAGACATATATCAAACATATCACACCTTATGCATATACCTTATGCATGTCACACCTTACGCGTTCATATCACAACCTAGACATATATCAACCATATCATGTTCATATAAGGTCATAGTATCATATGCTCTTTTGACCTTATGAGCCTTATGGGACCGATGTCTCGTGACGCCCGAGGCCCAAAGTGCCGCCGAGCGGGCTGTGGCGGCGGCAGGCCGCCTGTTCCGCATGTGTTTGGAGCTGGCTTGGAGCTATTTTGCATGTCTCCAAGGAGCCTGTGTTTCCGGTGGTCATTGGTCCTACCCCGTTAATGCATAGACCGGATTAATAAACCCCCCCCCCCCTGAAATGTAGAGGCCTACTTGTACAGGTTCCACTCCAGTGGCCTATCTAGTGTGTCCATGCTTGACTGCCATAAGGCTCAAGAGAGGGTCAATGGACCAATATAGGATAAGACTCTGCGTGAGCAAAAGACACTAGCGGTCTGCACCTCTACCGTGTACGCCCTAGTCACTCTTTCAGTGGTAGCGGAGCAGTGATCCTGGAAGACCCAGGTGAGCTCCTTTCCTAGGCATAGAATTGCTAGTGGGCAAACAGCCATGGATTGGATAGACGACTGGGAAGAGCCTGATGCGGATGTGGCTTATGAGCCAGCAGCCTACGTGAATAGGCATGTGAGAAGAGAACCAGCAGCAATAGCAATGACAACGCAGGTCACTACAAAGGTGCCCCCATCTTATGATGGAAAGACTTCATGGTTTTCCTATGAGGATGCCATAGACGATTGGTGTGATATCACCGAGCTGGAAGATGAGAAGAGAGGACCAGCTTTGAGAAACAGATTAGAAGGAGAAGCAGCAGTATACAAACGTGTATTAGACAGAGATTCATTGAAGGCTAATGAGCCACCAGGAGCAGGAGTAGATTACTTCAAACGAGTACTACGACCATATTTCGTGAAAGGATCAACCAATGTATTCCTATACAGGTTTATGCAATTCGTGCGATTCAATCGAGGATCAGCCGACATGATGAAATGGATGACAAGATTCCAGATTTTACTCCAAAGGCTTATGAGCAGTTGGATGGACATGTTAGAACCAGTCACTCAAGCACATCCCCAAGTCCTTGCTCAGATGCAGGCAGATGCAGCGTTGACTGGAGTAGCACCAACGGCAGAAAGGATTCAGGAAATCATGCAGACCATCAATGGCAATATGAGAATTCTTCATCAGAATGATTTTCCTTTAGGAGAGAATCTCATTGCCCTACTCATGCTGTCCCTTGCAGATTTGTCTCAGGACCAGCGAAACACTTTGACTTCGTTGATGACTCATCGTGGCAGGTACCTGCAGCAATACACTACAACAGAGCTAAGGACAGTTTTCATCGAGATGTTCTGCACGACAAAGACTTCAGTAGACAATCCATTGATGCAGCCGACAGGTGCTGGAGGTAGAAGATCATTCCTCGTACTAGACGAAGGAGAACTCGATGGTACATTTGGCTATTGGGCCGAAGATGGAGAAGATGGAACAGAAGGATTTTTGGATGCCCTGGACGATGTCTTTTGGGTATACGATGATCAAAACTTCTCGTGGTTCCAAAGGAGATTCCAAGGAAGAAGAGCCAGAAAAGGCAAAGGAAAAGGTAGAAGAAAAGGAAAAGGTAAAGGAAGATCAGGCCGCAGATTCTTCAGACCTCGTGGAAAAGGAAAAGGAAAGAGACGAGGTAAAGGCCATTTTGCTGATGAGCAACAGACAACTTTTCCTGATGAATACCTTGAAGAGAATCCTTATGAGGACACTTGGGAGTCAAACCAAGGAGCATATGATGCCATTCTTGCCGAAGATATGAATGACTATCTTCAAGGAGAATATGATGATGCCAATGACTTTTGGCAACAGCTTGAAGAAGCATGGTTTTCCCACAAAGGAAAAGGAAAAGGCAAGAGAAAAGGCAAGAAAGGAAAAGGAAAAGATAAAGGAGATGGCAAACAAGATGCAAACTATGCAAATCAACAACAGCCACGTTCTTTGCCTGCACCTTCAAGATCTTCACAAGCATCAGGAGGTCAACAAGGTTTCTTTGCACATTGTGTGACAGCAGCAGCTGAAGTCCATGACAGTGAGGTGAACTTGCTGTCAGGCATGATGACCTCATGCCAAGATGAAGCTGACTGCGTGGTCAACAATGGTGAGACGATCTTCGATGACATGAGTGCCCCTGTGAGGTACTCTTTGTCAAAGGAGATGCTCACAAGTGCTCCTGATGGCTTTGCGCTTATGAGCGCTGAGGAAGATGTGAAGGAGATGCAGGCCATTTCATTTTTGACTGAGAATCGCTTCCCGCCAACTATTGCAATCCTGGACATTGGATGCACTAGAGCTATGGGATCAAGGCGAGCAGTCGACCATTTTTGCAACTATGTCGACAATCACCCAGATTGTGGATTATGGTACTCTTTTGAGTCTACCAAGAGCAAGTTCTACTTTGCCAATTCCCAGAAGGCTTCTTGCTCTCAGAAACTGGTGATTTACATGTATGATCGTGCATGGACGATCCACCATACAGAGTTCGACATAGTGGAAGAAGGAGAAGTCCCTTTGCTTATGAGCTTGCCACAGATGAGGAACTTAGGCTTTGAACTCAGGCTGACACCTCAACATGCTTATCTGACATCGGTGCCTCTTGGTATCAAATTTTTGGAGTTGAAGGTTGCAGCCAGTACTCATCTTGTGTTGGACTTCCAAGACATTGCATGGTATCTGTCTGACGTGCGTCTGCAGACTCAGCGTGAGAAGAGTTTTTACTCTCACCTCACTCACTATGAATATGGCCATATTTCTGTTGAACACAATAGTGATGAAGATGAAGCTGAGCATGCATATCCTGTGGTTGATTTCTGGGAAGTAGATGTTCACAAGAGAGAACTGATACGTCACCACAAGGATTACAGGAAAATTCTTTTCCCAGCAACTAAGTCCTGTCCTGTAGACACTGACTTGCTGGAAGACTTGCGACTGACAATCATCAAGAAGAAAGCAGGAGGAGAAGAAATCAAGAAGACAGATGATTGGCGCAAGGCAAAATGGAAGGACCTACAACTTGGCTATGAATGGCGTGGTAGAACAATTTTTAAGTTTAAGCCAGATGCCAAAATTCCAGATCTAAAGATCAGGAAGGCTGGCATTGAGCACCGTGGCATTGGTGATCCCGATGCAGTGGTGCGCTCCTCCTCAGAGAAGGTTCCCATTGCAAAGGACAGGGAACCAGGCTTCTCATCAGAGAAGGAAGGTGCACCACCAAGTGCCGCGGAAAAGCCCGTGCCGCCGAAGTTTCGGTATACTTCCAAGGGTTTTGATCCATTTTGGAAAGGACACAAGTCAAAACCATCTGAGCCTCAGAATGATTTAAAGGGTGATGATCTTGAGGAGTATGCTCCCTCAGAACCACCTGAGAGGCCAGAAGGTGAACTTGTAGAAATTCCTAAAGCATCAAAAGGACCATCAAGTGATAAACATGAACCACTTGAACCAGGTGATGGCGCTCTTGAGCCTAGGCGGATTTCAATCCCATTACCTGGTAGTGAAGTTGTTGCAATGACACCGGCATATAGGAAGATGTTACAGAGACTGGAGGACAAGGTAGAGCTTTATAAGCTTCATGTGAAGCACTACCATATGAGTCCTACTCAGTTTCGTAGACGTGTTTCTATGTTGAAGCTTCCTGACTCTGTTTTAGAGAAGTATGAATCAGTTGTCAGGAACTGCCGTGTTTGTAACACTTCAGTGGCACCTCCGCCACGAGCCAGAGTCTCCGGTATTAGAGCTTCATGTTTTGGTGATGTTGTTTTTGCTGATCATTGTGAGGTTGAACTTCACAAGAACAAGTATATCATTCTACTTGTTCTTGATGGTGCCACAAATCTTCTCTGGGCTACGGCACAGAAAGACCTCATAGATCAAACCACCATCCAAGCATTGAGGCAATGGTCTGATGAGAACAATTGTGTTCCGAAGGCCATCGTAGGAGACGAAGCCTTTTTCACAGATGCTTTTGTTGAATACTACAGGTTCCATGGTATACAACAATGTCCTTGTGGGCCAAGAACTCCTTGGCCGAACCGAGCAGAGACAGCTGTACGTTTGTTCAAACGTATGTGGCATGTTATGAAGGTAGATCTGGATGACCCACGTTTTCGTGGTGTTACGGTCAGAGAAGTGGTCAAGAAGGTAGTTTGGGCAAGAAATTGTCAGTTGACTATCAGTGGATATTCACCAATAGAGATAGCAACTGGAAGACGTCCACCAGATCTTTTTGACCTTGAGACCGCAAGCCCTGAGCAATTGTCAGCTAGTGCAGCCGCACAAGATCGTACAAATCTGGAACTACAACGTGTAGCTTTGAGAGCTCATCAAGAAGCACGACAAGCTCAGGACCTTCGAGCAGATCTTGCAAGAAGGACTATGCCAAGTGACGGTCCTTATTTCCAAGGAGAGAAGGTTTTTGTTTGGACTCAGGATTCATCAAAGTTCAAGGATAAAGGACGTTGGGTTCGTGCCATAGTACTTGGACAAGAAGGAGCTATGGTCCAAGCCAATACTGGTAAGGCAGTGATACGTGTGAATCAGTCAAAGGTTAGACGCGATCACGATGAGTGGCATGATGTTTCCATACCGGCATTAGACGATGAGAATCCGGAGAACTTACGTGAAGATCACGAACTGTATGTTGATGCCGAATTTGGAGAACAGTCCTTTTTCTTCTGTAATGATGATCATCCTGATGTTGTTGAGTTACTTCATGGAAACAGTGGATTATCTTGGTTCCTTTCAAAGAATGGTGTTAGAGTTGCGTCGCCTATGGATTTCAAGGCAGGATACAACTTTTCCACTATGAAGGGTCAAGATGGTATTTGGCAGCAACTGGAGAGATTGCAGCCCCACTGTATAGTGATCAACAACCCTTCTCCCAAACAGAACAGAGCTTCTATTTGGTTGCTATGTTGTAATGTGATTGAGTGGCAGTTGAGAAGGAAGAAACATGTGTTTGTGACTGTTCCCAAGGGAAACAAGTTTTGTCTGTTTTTGCAGAAGTTCATCTCTTCGTTGAAGAAACCGCTTTATAACTTTGATGTGGATATGAATTGTTTCTGCTATTGTCCGAAGGGAATGAGTTACGTGACAGTTTTCCATTCCTATGCATCCTGCCAGGGATGCAAAGGTATTGGTGACTTTTCCTTCCAAGCTAAAACAGTGCAAGCCACTAGAAGCAACCAGTATTTTAAGGATCCTGACTGGAAGAAGTTTCCGTTTTCATTTTTGGTTGAGATGAATCGTTTTCTTCCTTATAGTGAGACTTCCGACAAGCGTCAGAGTTTCCTTATTGAAGATCTTCTGGAGAACTTTGACTCTGGAAGTTTGTGTGGAACAGCTCTCTTGTTAGAGAGAGAAGCTCATCAGTCAATTTTGTTGAATTCCGTAAGAACGGAAGAGACGACGGAAATTCCGGTTCCACTTCGACACATACTACCACAAAGGTTCACTACTACTGAACTGATCAGAACCTTGAGGCAGGTAGATGCACTACCTCAGAGATCAGAGTTTGATGTGACAACATCCTCTGATTCGCGAATTGTGTCATTGATTCCAGGCCTGAAGGAGATAAGAAGAAGAACCTTGCCACAGATGTATTTTGAGAGATGTAAGGTCTATCGTGGTACTTTTGGTAGAGCGCATCCTCTCTTCAACTCTGAGGATGATGCAGTGTTAATTATGTGGAAGCCAGGAAAATACCATCAGGTTTTCTTTATGTTTGTGTCACAACTGTCTCCTCATCATGAACAGTTTTTGGTAGATCATTGGAGTATGATAGTTTACGAAGCAGAGACGACAGGCGCCGTGAAGCGCATTGTGACTCCTGATGAAGTAGCTCTAGAGGATCCAAAGGATCAACCTCCAGACTACGGACCACCGATGGATGATGATATGGCTTATGAGCCGATTCCCGTCTCGGGGGAACAGCAGTATTTTGATCCAGATGATGAAGATATGTATCCGCCTGGTGATGGACCGGGTGGCAACCCTGATGATCATCAGGGTGGACAACCTCCGGGACCACCTCCGACAGGTTCCGTAGCTGGTCCGAATCAGTTCGGAAATCCCGATGTTCCTTTGGAGCAACTCGGATATCCATCGAGCGATCCGGAAGAGGCAATGCCGGAGATTACGAGTGAATCCCGTCCGCCAGATGATCCGGGTCAACCACCGATAGGGTTTCCGAGTGATACGGATCCCGTTCATCCGTTCGTACCGTCGCCAGATTCGAACACGCCGGAGCCAGAACCATATGTTCCGGAGAATCGTGAACGTCACAGTAAGCACATGAGGAAGCTTTCTGTGGACTCAACTGATGCTTTGCCAAAGGCCAAGGTGAAGTTTCAGGTTAAACGTTCTAAGGTTCAGTTGCCGGGACATGACGAACCTATTCCGGCACCTCCAAAGTCTGTTCCAAGGAGTTTCTTTCCTGGACATTCGGAGAATCCGACAGCATCAAGTTCGAATCAGCCACAAGCAGCCGACATTCCCGTGCCTCCGAGCACAGTCGAAGATGACGACAATCAGACGATTGATTCAAATGAGACAGATTCAGAACCTATTTTTGATGAAGAAGATGTGAAAGGTTTTGAGAAGGATCCAGACAAGGATCTGGACGATGAGAAAAATCTTTTTGTTAGTTTTGATGACATGGATTTTTGTGTCATAGGTCCGAACCAAGCTCCTCCGAGTTTTAACTCTTATGATCCGAAAGGCTTTTCACAATTCTGCCAGTATCTTGCGAAGACAATGGCTAAGAAGACGCCAAAGGCAGAGAGTGTGATTACTCCGGAAGTGCTCCGGAAGTATGCAAAGGAGATCAAGCAAGCTAAACTAGAGGAGTTTCGCAGCTTTTTAGACTTTACTGCGATGAAGTATCGAGACCGAAGAAAGCATAAGATCGATAACTATATTACCGGTCGATGGGTCCTGACCATCAAGATTGACAAAGATGGCAATTTTAAGAAGTTTAAGGCCAGATGGGTCTGTCGAGGCTTCCAAGATGCCCAGAAATGGGACCTCCAGACGGACTCGCCAACAGCGACCAGGTATGGTTTTCGCGTAGCATGTCAACATGCAGCCTCTTCTTTTGGGACCTGTTGCACATCGACTTGAAAACTGCCTTTCTTCAGGGGGAACTTTACGACCTCGAGCGACGCGTTATTCACGTTCAACTTCCGACCGACATCGGATTGCCTCCGTATCTCGTCGGATTGTGCACCCGTTCAGTGTACGGATTGAGTGATGCGCCTCGTCGCTGGTGGAATCGACTCGACAAGTTTTTGCACTCACTCGGATTAGTTCCGACTCGAGCCGATCGGTGCACGTACGTTTGCTACTCCGGATGTTTGAGGGTTCCTAAGGCTGTGAACTACTCATCAGAGGAGATGCCGGCCGAACCGGAACCGGTATCCTTCTACGTAGCAGGTGCGCCGCCAAACGAATTCCACGACACAGCGGAGGAAGTTCGTAGGTCTTTTCTCTGTGAAGAACGTCTGTTTTCGGTGTGTTACGGAAATAGGTCGGAGAAGACGGTGACGCGTAGCCTGCTTAAGGCAGAGGATGGAAAATGGACTCCTGTGGTAGATCAGGAACTCCAGAATTTCCTTGACTCTGTAGAGCACAAGGCAGGTTGGCACCAATATGCAAATGGCCATGCTCAAGTCGCTTATCGCGCTAAAGCTCTTCGCACTCCCGAACCTACGTATTCGCGTTCGCGCTTTTGTTTTCGGACTTCAATAGTTAAGCGTAAGAGTGTTTGGTGGCTTCTCGAGACAAACAAGGATATCAGAAACGAGAAGAATGCAGTGACGTTAGAGGAAGAAGCTGAAACGCTTGTCAGTCTTTTTCTTCCTGCAGAACATACGTATACTGTGACACAAACGCCTCAGCTTACACCTGAAGTTGTGGAAGAGTTGCTTGAGCATTTTATGGACCCTGTGCATGGCAGTAATTCTAAGAATAGGTCACCCATTGGTATGTGTTGTTTACATGTTGATGATCTTTTTGCGACAGGTAATGATATCTTTTTGAAACAGTTCAAGGATATTGTGAAGTCACAGTTTAAGATTGGACATGAGGACACTAATGACCTGATGTTTACTGGACAACGTGTTGCTTGGAAGATGCAAGAGAAGACCAAGAAGAAGGAGTACATCTCAGTAGAGCAATCCCTTTGTGTTCAGGAATTGACTGAGATTATCATTCCAAAAGGTTGGAAGGATGAAGAAAAGTGTGACAAAGACATGCACACAGCCTTCAGATCACTTCTTGGCAGCATAAACTGGTTACAATCCAGAACACAATTCCAAGCTTGCTACCAATTCTCGAGGTCAGCATCAGCACCAGCAGGACCTACAATAGGTGATTGCAAGGCCCTGAACAAGCTGTGCAAACAAATCGTGACTGACCCTATGGAGTTACGTTTTTGGCCACTTGAAGGTAGTCCACGTTTAATTGCTATGCCCGATGCCGCATTCAGGAACAACAGTGACAAATCCTCTCAACGTGCTATGGTTATTTTTATGGGTGAGCAAAGGAAGGCAAAACAGAAGAACACTAAAGGCTCACTTATTTTCTTTGAATCTTCAAAGATCAAGAGAACAACCCTGTCCACAACTGTTGCCGAGTTGTATGCATTCATGAAGTGTTACGGCACTTGCCAAATGCTTAGAGGTTTGATCAAGGACATTACAGGCTACTCTACTGACATTCACATGCGCACTGATGCTAACAATCTTGTGACTACAGCTAGTACTACTCATGTTCCTGAGCAACAGGAGACTATTCATATGATCCAAATGCTTAGGAAGGAAGCATGCTCTGGTGCAATTGCTGACTTGTCACATATACGCACTCAGTGGTGTCTTGCTGACTGTCTTACTAAGAAGTCTGCTAGTCCACAAGCTTTGATAGATGCAGTACGCAGTGGTTGTTTGAAGGAAGTCGATGCACATCCACCTTTTAGATCTCTTATTGAACACAAGGCATATATGCGTGGATGGCTTCCTACAGTATGCACACATGTTGACTTTTCACATGATGTGTTTTATCTTGGAGATTCTTTGCACTGAGAGTGAGAGGAGAGAATTCAATGCATGGGTTTTTGTTTGAGAGAAATTTAAATTTCTTTCATGAATTTGTGCCTGCGGCTCAAATTAGCTTGGCAAGATCAGCACTTTTCTTTAGAAGACTATTGCCTTGCATCGTTGACTACCTGTCATTTTTACAACTTAGGACACTGGCCTCTGACCGGTGTACTTTGTATCAATAGAGATGGCCGGTCAGGGAGCGTCCAGCAGAGGTCCGCTAAATCTCTTTGAGTATGCTCAAAACTGGTCGTGCAAGGTTCCTTGGGGGAAATCTGAGAACTGGGCAAATCGTTTGAGGCGCCCACGCACACTGGTTGAGTTCCAAAGGAACTCAGAGCATGATGATTTGATCATAGCGGACATTCTAGCAATGTGTTTGACACCTGGGAACCGTGATAGTTTCGATTTTCGAGTACGATGGTTCTCAGATATTGCCAGATGTGCTCTTGGCTATGTCACCCAAGAGGAAGAGGATGACTATGAGAAGAGAAGACAGTTCGTGGCAACAAGAGTCTCGTGGAGGCACAATGAATTTGGACAGATTAGCACGGGGCTCAACTATATGCTACGACATGATCGTTCTCTCGACAGATTGATGGACAGTAGGGCAATGATAGAGCTTATGCCTCTGATTATAGAGGGAACTGCTCGTATGCCATCACCCTTCAGTATTCATCCTTTTTCATTCTTTGCGATATTGCATAGCGATGAGAAGCAAAGATTTCATTTGGTGATTCGCTTGGACAAGAATGTTTGGCACAACACAGGCAATCAATACGATATGCCCTTCTCCATGCGTTTGGGAGTGAACCAAGGGCATACAGGACTCTCATATAACATCAGTCCAGAGAAGTTGAATCATAGATTGACTTCTGTTGAGGCAAGATGTTTAGGACATGTTTTTCATGTTACCAGGAAGGAGAACTGGGCCAGCATTGAGAAGTATGGTTTGATGAGAGATCCACAAAGTTGGAATAGAAGGAACAGAGGTGAAGGAAGAGATTATGTTCATTTCATGTATAGCAATCCACAAACTTTGCCTTACATTCCTTTAGGTCCAGGTACAGTGGTTCCAAGGGACTATAATCAGCCTTTGTATGTGAAGCTTGACGTGATTCGTTGGCTCCAGGCTGGACGTCCTCTGTACTTCAGCAACAATGGAGTGGTGCTTGCACATTGTGATGTAGAGCCCACATACTTGGACATTTGTGTGGATGAACCACGACCAGAAGATGCTCCAGAGCCAGCTAAGGAGTTGACTAACCATTTGCCAGCAGAAAAGATAATGGAGAAGATCAACAGAGAGAAGGAGCAACAAGATAGATTGAGATCCTTGTTCACAAGACTCTCACAGGACCCGGCATTTGCACATGAAACTCTCAGGAGGCATATGCTTCTTTGGTTAGATGAGCTGACTTACGATGCCATTGTGAGATTTTTCAGCTCTGACAATGATCCCAGACGTGAGTACAATCGTTCACGATTGAGGTCACGTCAGGTGATGCCTGAAGGCCACTATCAACCTGGATGGTCTTTAATTCCACCTAAAGAGATTGATGATCGTGATCCTTGGAGCATCTTAGGCTATAGTGCTCCAACGTTGATTGTCAATGGAGATGGTGCTACCTCGAGATCGTTGTTTATGGTACACCCATTAGTTCTGAGCAAGGATCAGCAAAATCTGGTGAAGGCTGATGAGGAAGTGATTCGCTTTGACCACCTATGGAGAGACATCACTTCAAGGAGACCAACAGCCAGGACTTCTGAAGAACCTCAACAAGATGAAGAAGATGACTCTGCTCATGTTGCTGAGCGTGAGATGACATGGTTCATTCAGAATGTCAACAACCTGGTTCTCAACCCATGGATGATATATGACATTGGCATGGTATCACTCCATGATCGTGTAGGGACACGTGTACTCCAGAGCACTGGAGAAGACGTGATCCTCGTGAGGGATTGGGACAGGTTGACAAGGCACCAGAGAGAATATTTTTGTAGAAGATACAAGTTGCTACGTCCAAGTGTTTATGGAACAGAGGAAGACCCCAAGACGTATGCACCGAGTTTTGAACCCGGAATTTCTCAGTGGATGGAGTTGGCACAGACTGGATACCAACAGTTTTTCTTCATCCGTGCTTGGGAGAATGGACGCCGCTGGGCTGAAATTCTGACAGACCATGGCCTTGGCTCTTTAGAACTTTCAAGCTTCTTGGATATGTGCAGAGATCCCAAATTGCTGGGTTGGAACTTTGGTATTCCAGAACCTCGGTGGGATAATTTTGGCAACACAGTGGAGGAAGCCTTCAACAATCCCTTGCTTGCCAAATTGCACTATCGTTTCAAGCAGGAGGAAGAGATTGGCCGTGTCATGCACCTTTTGTCTGAACTTGCTTGTGACTTTTTCATCAAGGTGCTTCCCAAGTGGGTTCTTAACCACTCGATCTTGTGGGAAGATTTTATGATCTTGGATCCACACACAAAACTTCCTGTTTATAAGACTTCAGAGGCCGCTTTACAAGCAGAAAGGAATCCAGAGAAGTATCATACACATTTTGCTATGAACTTCAAGAAATTCCGTTTTTCTGCAAGGATTGTGTGGTATTTGATTGACCGTGACAGGAATCATTTGGAGAGTTTTCTTCACAACTCCAACAGTAGATTTGTGCAACATGCATGCTATCAACTTCGTGAGTATGTTCAGGCGCGTGTTGCAGTTTCTGATCCCTTGTATGAGATGATCAAGAAGGAAGAGTTTGAACGCCAATACAATTCCAAGTTTTTGGAGGCGATTTCTTGCTCTCGTGTTGTAGTTGAGCCTGTAAGTTCAGGGACGTATGAGCCATCATCGAAGCTGAACTTAAAGGTACTACAAGACATCCTGAAGGGTATCTTCAAGATCCAGAAGGATGAGGAGCTTGCCAAAGAACGTGATGAAGAAGAAGAACAGGCAGCTCAAAACATCTCATACCTGTTGGCAGATGATATGGAGCTTGATTTTGATGATGATGATGTTCCAGTATGGCGCTCCATTGTCGACAAGTATAGAGGAGGTGATCAGGTGCTACAGGGAGAAGCTGTGAAGATTACTCACCTGTTCAGGGATCAAAAGGACAATGAGAAGGCGACAGAAGCTTTCAGTTCAGAGAGGACAGATTTTTATGAGACCTCAGGACCTCTTCCAAGAACCGAGGGAGAAAATCTTGTAGAGGACTTGCTCACCAAGGATGTTGCAGAACAAGCTTTTGAAGTAGGTGAAGAAGTTCCTCCTTATACAAGAGTCTCCACTATCGCTGGTGGAATCTATACTGGAAGTATGACACTTCTAGAAGATGAGAATATGGAAGAGGAAGTTCCTGAAGAAGATCCTGCAGTTGAACCTGAAAAGGAAGAAGAAATATTTGATGAGAATGCAGGTGTCTTTCCTTCAGAGGAACCAAAGATGGAAGACGACCAGGAGGAAGCCAAGGAAGAGTCAACACCACACTTTCTGTCAAGAGAGATAGGTGAAGACTCGACTGCATCGCACTTACCATCAGGTGAGATGGATGCTAACCTTGATGATACTTCAGGTCAGCGGAAATCGAAGAGAAGCCGCCTGAATAAGATTCCTGATCCTCATTTTCATGAAGAAGTTCAGGATGATGCAACCATGGAAGAGAAGAAAGAGGCGGTGGAGAAAATAAAAGAGGTCAGAGAGGATGATGGAGAGAAGAAATTGGAGGCTGAAATCCAAGAATCTTTTCCATCTGAAGTAGTTGTTGAAAAGGATACAACAAAAGCTGACAATACCTATGAATTGCATACTTCACCTTTGAAGTTGCTTGGAGAGCTTACAGGAGATCCAGGTATTGGCTTTTATCAACTACGCTTCAGGGAAACTCATGCAAGATTGCTGAATCATGTTTGTTTCAGAAAAGGTGAGATTTCCCATCCTCATTATCAGTCAAGGATCAACGAGAATGATTTTGTTCGATCCATTCGAAATGTCTGTCCAGTACCTCCACCTGATTGTTATGAACATGAACCAGAGCATGATTTGAAGAGATTCTTTATCAATGATGATCGCATCATTTATTTGGATGGCAAGTATCAGGTCGATCCAAAGGCCCTTAAAAGGGCAGAACATGCTCGAGAAGAATTGGAGGAGACGAAGAAGGAACTCAAGAATGAACTGGAATCATATGGCCCCAAAGGACCCAGTTGGGACTTTGTCACCTTCTATGAAGAGCTGTGCAGAAGGTTCCTCAAGGGTAGAATAGAAGAACAATATGGAACCAATTTATTGGCCAGCTCAGAGTCCTTGACATTTTTATCCTGGAACTATGGCAACATGGTTCGTGGTCAGAAGTACACCACACCAAGGTTTCTCCAAGGACTTGATGGTGCAATGAAGCCACGCAAGCAGAGTGCCATGTCACTTCAATATGAGCAATTTGAAAACAATCTTTTCTTCAACATGCTCTTCTTTTTACGTGCACATGTCGTGATTCTCCAGGAGGCTCATCTTCTTGTTCCTGCCAAGGAATTTATTGAGCAAAAGAATTGGACAGTTTGTTTCAATGATTGGGAGAATCTTGCAGTGATGGCTAGATTGGCACCAGGTGGATATGTCAAGATCATTGCTGGACATGATCAAGAACGTGGTCACTGTCAACAGCGTGATGTAACTTGGGCTATCTACGAGATTTGTTTTGGAGAAACAAGGCCTCGTCAAGATTTCAAGGATGCAGACTTTGAATTTGATGACTATGGTCCTGAGGACAAGCGTGTTCCACTTACTCGAGCGAACATGCATACCATCAGAGTCTGTAATTATCATGTTGACACACACCGTGCTGTGGATGCCCACCTACTGACAGGAGAACAGACAGCATTGATGCTTTATGAGTGTTTTGTCTATGAGGTGGACATCATTTCTGGTGATGCAAATAGTTTGGCCTACAGAATGTCTGGGTACAAAAGGCAGCCAATGGCTAACTACTATTACAGCACCATGCAGCATTGGATCCGCAGGTTTTCAGAAGCTCGTGTAAAAGCAGATCTTGGTATCAAAGCACCTATTCCCAGAACATTTTACAGTTCAACTTCACAGGTCCTCAAGAAGTGTGAAGTTTACTTTGATAAACTCTGGGAAGAATACTCTACTGTTGAGAAAGAAGAATACCAAGGATCACAGCTTGGCGATACATGTTTGTCTACCATTGTTGAATGGGGTCATTCAATGAGTGAAGAGGAATATGAAAATTCCACAGTGAGCACGAAGGAGTTCATCTGTAATTTTTCAGAGAACTTTGCTATGATTGACACGGAGGTTATGTGCTCAAGGCCCACTGACGAGGACAGTCATGGTCCAATGTTTATTTCACTCAGACCAGCTTCCTTTTCATCTGGAGACAGAAGACAGTATCGCATGGGAGCAACACTTCAGGAGGCAAAACTGCGGAGGAAGGAGAAACAGAAAGAGAATAAAAGGAAAGGAAGGCCGCCAACTTCTGATCAAGCAGCTTCATCGTTTGCAGCGGCATAATTCCTGAGCGAAGGCTGAAATTTAAATGATGGCTAGGAAGTGAAGATACTTCTGATTACAGTTGATACTTTGCTTCCAAGCTTGACTTTAAGTTGCCGGGCTGAAGTTTTAAACTTTAGCAGGTAGATATGGACAGTTTTACATAACTGATGATATCTATCGCCACCGCTCTTATGAAGTGACCTCTAATGGACAACCAGTCATGGTTGATGATTAAGTCATTTCATGATTTGCAATTGTAGTGCAAGATTTTTTTGTACATACATTTGCCGGTATCTCCTTCTTGTGTTTTTGGTGTCAATGAGAGAAAGAGTCCTTTTGATGCAGTTTATGAAAGCGGCCGAGACCACTTTTTGAGAAGACCATTCCTCGGACCGAGAGTTGACGCTCCTTGCATTTTGCAAGGCATCTTAATTCATTGCATTTGTGCGGTCTTGAATTTTTAGTTCTTTCGTGATGCGAGTGTCGTTTACTGCTTTTATAGGTCTCTGTGTAAGAAGCCGCTTTCCCTTTTTGTTTCTTTAGCTCTGGCTATTTAAGGGCTATTGAGCGCCGGTACACGGTATCTTCGCCGGTGAACGATACAGTCTCCAGCCGAGATACATTGTCTTTGACTTTGTATTTGAGGTGAGTCAGCTATTGCTCCCTCACTGTATTTAGTAGACCTAGAGATTACCTTTTCTAAAGTGTGAAACACACTGGATTAGGTAAGTACAGGGCACCGTAGTTTCCTTTTAAGCTTTTTAGAGCTTGCTGGACTGTTTTAGCCTTACGGTAGAAAAATAGTGTGCGACATACGCAATAGGCAGGAGTGGACATGAATTTTGTGCCTGCTGAAATGTAGAGGCCTACTTGTACAGGTTCCACTCCAGTGGCCTATCTAGTGTGTCCATGCTTGACTGCCATAAGGCTCAAGAGAGGGTCAATGGACCAATATAGGATAAGACTCTGCGTGAGCAAAAGACACTAGCGGTCTGCACCTCTACCGTGTACGCCCTAGTCACTCTTTCACCCCCCCCCCACATGGTAGGTCAACAAGGTCAACAAGGAATGAGATAACCACTCATGAGGTCCACTCCCCCTGAATTATCGGCTCAGGGAGCCATCGTAGTCGCAGTCGTCGTCGGTAGTAGGTAGTAGGTAGTAGGTAGTAGGTAGTAGGTAGTAGTAGGTAGTAGGTAGTAGGTAGTAGTAGGTAGTAGGTAGTAGATGGCCAGGGACACAGGATCAGATTAATAGGGGGCAGTAGTGCAGATTATTGATGGGGGACCGGCCCTTGTGAGGGGTACCCTTTGTGAGCTTGTCAAATGATTGTTTTTAATTGTTTTTTAATAAGGCAATTTATAGGCCCTGAGCCCTAGACATTTTAAAGGATTTCATCAAACAGCAGCAGCAGTAGCAGAGCAGCAGCAGCAGCAGCAGCAATAGCTACAGCAGCAGCAGCAGTAGCAGTAGCAGTAGCAGCAGCAGCAGCAGTAGTAGTAGTAGTAGCAGTAGTAGTAGCAGCAGCAGCAGCAGTAGTAGTAGCAGCAGTAGCAAGTATAATGTCAAGTCAGGATAAATACTAGTTAACCCCTTATTAAAAGTAATATTATTTTTTTTGGATTGTGTAGGCTCGGATTAACTGGGGGGGTTGTTGGTAGAAAATTAGACAATAGGGGGGGAAATCAACAGCGAATAATACTTTTAATTTGGGCAATTTCCGGCGGCTTTGTGGGCTCGGATTAACTAGGGGAGGTTTATTAATCCTATGTTTGCATTAGATAGAGAAGAGGTGACAAAGGACCAACTTTCCAAGATTCAACCGTAAGTGCATTTTATATATTGCGTAGGCGTATATACAGGCAGCATATCAAATTGCAAGGCTCTCACTAGACAAAGGATCCAGCATCCATCAGAAACAGAAGAGCTATTGAGATCAGAGGCCGAGCCAATTGCCACCTTTTGCAAGCTGTTTCGTGACCGCCTTGATCGTCTTCTTATCGGCTTGGGTCAGGGACCAGCTGCCCATTGGAGGAAGCTTTATTTTACTATTTTTGTTTGCCGGACAAGGTCCGCACACTAACTTTGGTGGTTTGATTTCACCCTGGCCGGTTCTATTGTTTTTCCACTTGACTGCGTTGGGGCTTGCCAGCTGTCGCTTGACCATTCCGTCATCCGCGGTGCTGGACGTGACGTGTCGGCGTCATCCCAATGGCCTTATTGCAGCCCGGCTTTGGTATTTCATGCCCCTGATGGCTTCACATTCTTTTGCATGGCGTTCGCTTCATCCAACAAGTGGGGCAGCTACCAGGAATTTTCAGCCACCACCATTGTCGGGCGGTACGCGCCGCTTTCGGACAGCTCAAGTTTGTGCCCCCCTTCCTACCATTCGTACTAAACACAATTAAAACATCAAGAGAAACCCACCATTTGTAGCCGGGTTCCTGTCAGATGCCATATATATATATATATTGCCACTGAATTGATTTCCCATCGTTGGAGCACCAACTCAAGGCAGCCGGTCTGAGCCACTCACTGCGACCGTGGGGGAACCTACGTTCCATGCGGGCGGGTGTTGCAGAAGCGGCCCGTTGTGACAACCAAACAGATCCAAAAAGGGTGCCTGACGACAGGAGGCTGTTGGATGATGTTTTCTCCACCAGGTGCCGGGTGGGCTACGGTGCGGAAGAAGTGGACAGCCGCGGAAGAAGTGGACCTGCAACGGAACACCAATGGCATTCGGAGGACGATGGTCTAACCATGAAGGTCCATCTCAGTGATTCTGGCGAGGGCGAGAGGGAGAGTGTCTTCCAAAAGGGAACAAGTCACGTGCCAGCACCTGTCATGCCAGAATCATCCAGCCAACAAGTAGTATGTCACAGTGTGCCAGGTCAGAAAAAGTCACCCAGTCATTTTGGATCTATTTGTGCATCGCTCGCGTGGCATGGCATGACATGATTCTGCCTCCCCAAGGAGGTTCCACCCCTTGGACTTCGCCGCCGTGGGAACAGAGCGGCCTCGGCACGTCGAACGGGCCGGTCCACCGAGGCGAACAGCGGGCTCGACGGGATGTTGCTGAGCGGCCGTGAAGGTGGGGGAGTGGCGGCTTTGAAACGGCCAGGCGTCACCGTGAGGCATCACGGACATCGACGGACCACTTAGTCGACGGACCACGTTCGAGTGAAACGTCACCAGGACACGGCACCACGTCGGAGCCGGTGTGGTGTGCTTTTTGGTCGGATGCCAGCGATTTCTCCGCGCGCTTTCTCGGAGCCACGCGTCACAAAACAGATCAAAAAGAGAAACTCCAGTCTGGTATCAAGGCACCTTTCAAATGGAGGAACCGAGGAACGTTGCAAAGAGCGGGATTCTGTGATTTCGCGAGGGTGGGGTGAATCACATGCCCATAGCATTAGCATGATCACCTAAACCGAAACCACACACTCGATAAGCCAACAGAATGTTAACCGTAAATAGATCAACGGGGTTAATATGGGTCGGTGGTCATGGGCCACTCTACTGTGTTTCACAATCGCTGGTTCCGTTTCAGTGCTGGGCCCCCGATGCAGGCGTGCCACGTGCGTCCCAGCCGGTTTACAGGACAGTTGGGCGAGTTTGGCAGAGCAACGAAAGCAGTTGGGATGAACACCATAGTCTTAATAATAATGGTTTTACTTTGGCTTGTTCACCCTGCCGGCTACAAAACACTAAGACTATATGAATTCTGAATGCCATATTATTTTGATCATTCTGAAAACCATAGTGTCCCTCCTCAGCCGAGAATATAAGCAACATTACATTACTCCCCTGTTCTCTACCTTTTGTGGGTTTGCGTCGGTTCATGACCCAAGTTACGTGATACTGCAAGTCCTACCTGATGCTGTTCACACAGGGATCCCGACTTTGTCCCAGGTGAAAGCCATAGGCCATGAGTTGGTTTGCATGTTGCATAGTGTTCCCCAGATAGATCCACTTAGTAGATTGGAGTCCCTCCAGCATGGTTCCTAGACTAGACACTTTGTATTTTTATTGGTCCAGTCCACTAAGGTTTCATGTGTGGTACATGTGTGATGTTAATATGTACGTGTGGGTTGTCGTCAAGCAGCCGAGTGCCGAAGCCATTTTGGCGACCGCCGGCGCAGTCAATAGAATTGGCGCCGTGGTCAGGTTTGGGCAGGCAATCATAAGAATTGCTCCAGAAAGCCAGGGGTCCAAGCCAGAGTCCAGCGTTGTTAACTTGTACAGTTTTGCGGGCTGGGCTTTGGCGGTCATCGTGCTCAACACGGAGTTGGCTTCCAGTTTGTAATATCTTGAAGCCCTTTGTCTGGACCAATCGAGGAACTTGGGCGAATCAATGATGGCTTTTGGCTCCCACGTGTTCTTCCTCCTGTGCCTTCTAGCGGAGGGGGCGCGTGAGTCGACTGACGAGGGTGTCTTCGTTCAGGTCTCGCGCGCGGGACAGACAGATGCAGCTGCCACAGCCACATGGGAAAGACAGCTGACAGATGATTTGCCAGCAGCAGGTCTGGCGGTGGGCAACATGGATGAAAAAGATTGGCTCAAACCACAACATAGACACTCGTACGGGTGGTTGGAAGACGCATGGTCCGCATGGTTGGAAAGAGAATTGTCCTTCAATAGCGCATGCGCAAGATGTTTGGGTCAAAACTGGGCCGGGCCTCATTGGGTGTGTATTTGTGGAGCTTGACATGCTGCTGTGGTTAGTGCTGTGCAGGGATGGGTTCCTGCTACCCGGTGTCCTTTCATACTGTTTTGGTGTGAGCCTCTCAAAGCTGGGGCTATAACAAATGAAGGAAGAATCGGGGGGGGACGCTGGTTTTTCAACCCACTGATGGAGGGAGTGTGTCCATTTCCTCAACCAAATGCTGATAGAACATGATAGAACCCAAGGACCTAAGATTATGCCAGGTCCATGAACTGGTGGACCTACACCAAACAAGCTGCAAAGATGCAGCTGCACTAGTCACTACCCTATAGGTCCTTTTTAGACCCACGAGTGTTCGGGCCGTCGTGACCGGCGGCGCGGTAGGGGCCTCTAAAATGGCCCGCCGTTCTGAGGCAAAAGCCCGAACATGTCATTGGTCGCCACAGATGTGAAAGTGAACCAGAGCGAGGAGAAGAATGCTCCTCGGACGACGAGAGATGGGACGCCGAGAGATGGGATTCCCGGTGCCAACAACGGCAGAAGGTAGACACGGACCTGGCGAACTCACCTGAAGCATCCACAAGCGCCTTTTAGCATGAGTTGCTTTTAGAGTGAACTAAAGCGAAACAAGATTAAATAGATTGTTTGGATCCTAAAACCCCAAACTAAGATGCACTCCGAAAACGCTGAACAGGGGCGTTTGGATGACGACTGCTCACCACAGATCAGCAGTTTGGGTGGTTTTTGGCCCTTCTATGTCAGCCCGCTAGGGCAAACATGAAATGTGCAGAAAATTTGCACGAACTCCGGGCACCATTTCATAGACCCAGCTAAGCATACCAAATTGCAAGCTCTTGTTCCAGCCACATATTCATTGCATGCAGGTGGGTGTCCGATGATTGTCAAGGCTAGTGGATCAGTCTATCAGCCCAGGAATTACCTTCAAGATTCCCTTTGATCTTGAACACATACATACTTGTAGGCACATTCGGATACACTGGGCAGCTTCCCCAATGCATTGTGAACTTCGTTTGATGCATGTAAGAACTTGCTAGATGCTGTGTTTGTGCCAGTTTGTGCTCCAACTCGTTCACAAGGGCTTCGCTGCAGCTTCCAAGTCCCAACTCGTTTAGATGGTGTGCAGGAACAGCTTTAGGAGTTTGGAACTTCAATCGATCATTCAATTTGCTACTGGACGTCGTTTTGTTGCTAGAACTTGGAATCTAGAACTTGGAATCCAGGGCATTTGACATGTCAAATGTTAAAACATGTATATACTGTAACTAACCCGGACATGTGACATGCGTGGAACGAAAAACTCCATCAACTTCGTGAAGGGTGGAGTTCTTTCAAACCAGTCCTGGTGTCCAGCAGAAGCGCCCAGGCCTCGTCCTCCAACATCGTAGTGGTCTCTGGCTGCATCAGAGAGACAAATGAGAAGTACTCGGAGGACGGTTCTGAGCTGTGCAAGATCGCCAAGAGAAACTTCCAGAACTACTGCGACTACCAAGGCGACATGATTAAGAGGACATAGATATAATGGAAAACAGATCTGCAGAGAGAGTTCCACAACGTGCGAGGCAAATCTCATCAAGTCTTCAAGAACAATCACTAGACTAAGAATCCAAACATGGTGTTGCATCATCAAAAGGGCGCCAACTCCCGCCAGCTTTCATTTCAGCGAGGCTATCGATTAGTTTGGTTTGATGAGAAGCAGCCCTTGGCTGAGCATCGCAAAGCCACCTGGTCCAAGATCGTGGCGCTTCAAAAGGTCTTGGAGGACAGCCTCATACTTACTTACTAGTGCTTCATGAAGAATTGTACAATCACATCTTCCCGTCGAGAACTTGTTGCTGAATCAAATTGGCAAACTATGTATTGATGGGTCAGGGCCCTGTATATACACCTATCTGCATCCAGGATGCATTATGAGGCTACAAAGGTTCCTTCAAGCACTAGGTATTATGTTATTGTCATGGGATGACACATAGGTTCGGTCACGGCATTTGCAATAAATACGCTATGCTGCCATCGTCATTGGCTTTTGTTGTTCACCTTTGTCTTCTTCATCTACACCTCCCACTTCACCCGACAAAATGTCCGAACTTGCGCGAGGACAGTGTGGAGTTGGGCTCACCACGTGTGGACTACGTCTTTTGGATGGACTGCGACTCGCTCTTCATGAACTTTGCCAGGAGACTGGAGGACTTCATCCCCAAGGTGGGCACTCACGTGAGCCCCTTGGCCGAATTCGTTGCCAATGAACTCGACAAGGCTCACCGAGGACGTGGGATCCTGCACGACTAGTTCATAGTAACAGTCAGTCTACCGTATCCTGCTTGAAATCTTCTTGTGGAGAATCCGCAGATTCAGTCGAGTTCGCTGACGAGCCCATGAAGCACTCACATGCGGGAACCCTGGAGGGCCCTTTTTTTGATTTTCTTCTCCATGTGCATTAACACTGGTTTTTGTCATGAACAGTTTTTCAATGTTTTTCAGTCTGAAGTCGCTGTGAGCTCTGAACTGCGCTTTGATGAATCTCATGTGTGTGTGTGGGTCAAGCCATATTATAGCTTAGCTGGGTGGGCATTGTTGAGGAGACAAGCATCCATTTCAATACATGTTTGGCATTGTCCAAGAGTGACAGCCCATTGTTCACATCAGATCAGTGGATTTATATTGGATCACAGGATTTGACGCTGGCCTGCTTCGCTTGGGCTTAGTGTTGGTAATTGTCAGTAGGCGCCCCTGGAAAAGCCAGAAGAACCAAACCTTTGAATATCCCTAAACCTCTTCCGCCTCTTCCAGGAAAACATTCAAGGATTTGCTTGGATTTGGTGAATTGTCAATTCTTTGAAGCCTTTTGTTGGGGCACGATGCTTGCATCCTTTTGTTCCCTGCTTTCAGGTTTCAGCCCCGGGCAGTTCTGCTTCTTGAATGCTGGACATCTAATGTTCAAGAATGATGCTCAGATGCGGCGATGTGCAGGGGAAATGGTTTCGAGCTGTTCAAGCTCCGGGTACACTGATATCACACATTGGAGGCACAACATGGTCCCAGGTATGGGAATGCAAAGGGCTACCAAGATTTGGATAGTTTGGCGCAAGCGTATATAGCCAAAGGAAAAAATTGGCAGCCCTTATGTTAGATGGATGTCAATTCTGTTGGTTTGTTATCCAAGTATGTTCTCCTATGTGCGATGCCAATCCAGGGTCACAGCAAAGCTCAGGTCCCTACATGTCCTCGCGCTGTCAATTCCAGGCCACTACCAACAATGCTTACCATCAATGTTGTCCGCCTGGCAGACCCAGGAGTGTGAGTCTCCCCCCAGAAGAAAGACACAGTCTGACAAAGCAGGGTAGTCGGGTCCGCTCCCAGCGAGTTCCAAGGACGCTTGGACGGGTCGCTTTCTGGAAGATGTGTGGAAGACCTACCCTCCGCCCAAGCCTTGGCATGAGCAGTCGGCCATGGTCTTCACCTTGTGGAGCTACGCGGAGGGCCGGGGGAAGATGACACTCAGCTGAAGCATAAGATGGGCTCAATATGGGCGCATTATTGTTTTAGGGCTCCCTTTTTTTTTC
>CAXAMN010023596.1:264263-293885 GCA_963970005.1 Durusdinium trenchii
GTGAGCTCCTTCGGCAAATGGCTAGCCAGCACCTTCAAGGACTCATCCGTGAATTCCCGGCGCGTCTTGAATTCCATATGCAGGTGCTTTGTTGTAGGGAGCCTTGTAGCGATCGCGTGCATGGTCCTGTCAGTGAGCTTCGCTGTGTGAGGGCACACAATCTTCACTGAATTCATAGACCGTGGGCGCAGCAAAGTCCGCACCAACTCCACAAAGAATTCATCCTCGACATCATGGTCCGTGTGAGTTTGCAGCAAGAGGTCTGAGGAGTCCTGGAAAAGCCACTCCCTGAGACTGTCCATGCTGAGCGGGCTCATTGGATTGAGGCGGGCTTGTCCAATTTGCTGCAAGCTTCCGTCGAAAGGTACGGCCAAACTCTCCAAAATGATGCGAAGGACAACCTGCCAGCTATTTCGTAACGAAGACCGCGTGTTGGTGGCAAGAACGCCGACCTCTCTTTCCAAATCCGTGGCTGGAGCACCACACTGTCTCATGGCCATCACCAAAAAAAACGGCAGCTCTGAGGTACAAAGTGATGAATTGGGGTGCGAGTTCTGATGTTGGATCGGACATCTCAGCCCCGGCGGCGGCAAAAATCCTGTTCAGTTTCTCCTTGTACACTGTGAACCATTGTGGCCTCGGCGGCGCTGCACCATGTCATAACATGTCATCACAACAAACTAAACATAGACTCAAGCTAAATACCTCTGGCATCCTCCGGCTCAAGGAAAGTGATTGAGAAAACCAAAGCCTCAAGCTTCAAATGAAGCTTATAGGTATTCACTCCAAAGTATATGCCACCTGCATGACTCGTGCTATATCCGTGCGGCCAACTTGAACATCAGGAAGTTTAACCCCAGTATCTATAACTATATAACTATACATATACATATCTATATATATTATATAAGCACCCCATGTCTCATTCAGCCTCCAGCGGGCAACTTTTACGGCAAACTCAAGGGTAATGCAAGGCACGCCAAATCGATCCAAATCGGTGCCTAGCGACACGGTCCGCGTCCATGGTTCCAACTGTGTAGTGGAACAAGGTGCTCCAAAGCGCTGGGTGAGCTCAATCCAGGTCTCCATGTCCACAAGCCATTCCCACTGTTGGACACGTCGCACCTTACACGGCAATGCTGTAGCGAAAGGACACACACAAAGTTCATCATGACAAGCACATCCAACTGGACAAACTGTTGCCATACTAGTTGAGCCAACTAGTGAGGGCACCAAGCAATGAGCAGTGGTTGGAAGACAAAACACTTGCCAGCAACTCAAAGAAACAGACCGAGTCTTTGCCTGCCCCTGTCCTGCTCAAACACAAATTTGTAACATCTCGTAAATAGTCATACTCCGCATCATGCTTGCCTGGGCACTGTGGCCTTTAGCACTTCAACTGCTAAAGCAATACTGCTTGCCAGCTTCGTAAGATCTTGACGTACTAGGGCGATGCCAACTTTCAGCTCTTGCTTGGCCTTCAAGACCAAGGCAATGTGACAGCTCATGCAAAAGGCACAAAGCTAATCCCAATATCCACCTCCTTCACCCCCACGACTGCTTAAACCTAAATCTACATCCTGTACTGTACCATAAAGAGTCTTTGAGGATTGGAGCATGAATGGACTCATGAAAGTTTTGCGCAAAAAGGGGAGTCTGGCAGGGCTAGGCAATGAGTCATTGAAACCAATTTGGTCTCAGTCAACAGTGACAGCGACCGCACCTGAAGTGTGGGATCCAAAACCCCGGCTGTGAACCAGGTGATGCCACACGCCAAGCGGCCAGCTTCCCGAATGCTACCTGGAACATGGGCAGTGAGACTGCAAGGATTAAACAGGACGATGCTAACTTCCCCAGCTCAAAATGTCCTTGAAGGGTTGCTGGCCTTGCTGGTCCAACTTGGCATCACATCTGATTAAACAAGAACTCATCGAAGCTGAATTCAGCCTGATTGAATGTTGTACACATGTTCTGCCACCACGTGTTCGAACCCCCAGGACGATGGAGGAACCAAGGGCACCGGATCTGGTCCGTTGACAAACCGAGCAGTGCATCCAGTCAATCCCAGCCTTGGTCAGGGTTGATCAAAGCAATTGTGGTTTCCATTCAGGCTTCAAAAAGCAACGGTGAAAAAAGTCGGTAGTCTTCTATAGTCTTCCTATAGAAAAACGCCGCTGAAGGATCTACATGCCTTTTAAACATATTTTAAATAGTATTTTGAGGTTTGTTTGACAAAACTGCCTTTGCCAAACCAAGCAGCCTGTCGTACAGTGTGCGAAAGGAGCTTTGCCCGACTTTGGGACTTCCAAAGGTCACTACTGCGTCAACTCGCCATCCCTTCGAGCGAAGCTCCACAGCTGCCAGGGTCGTAAGGGCGGCACCTAGGGAGTGACCACTCAAGTGCAAGACCAGCTGACCAGGCGGGCACTGCTTCAGTAGCCAGGCGAAGATTTCCTGAAATTAATCGTTGCGTTTAAGAAGCTACCGGTTCTTCCATATCTGCAGGTTTGCTCTTGACATTGTTTGCAATCATAATACTATGCTCGCACCACAATCGAAACTAATAATTAGCAAAGCAACTAAAGTTCAAACAGGTGTCTTTTCGGACCGCACAGTAGGCATTTTGAAAGCCTCGGTGCACCAAAATTTCATTGCCTTGGCTCTGCTCTGGCAACAGTTGCAGTGGGTCCGCTTGATATTCCTCAGTATCTCCGTCACTCCAGAACGTTTTCGCAAAGCAACCTGTCGCTCCTTATCCATACCCAATCAACATTAAGATACATTAAGCTATAATAGTATCTGTCCAAGAAGCCCCCTGTACTTTAATCGCCGCTTGCTCAATTGTGTGCAAAATCGGATCTCACACAAGTCTATATAAACTATTAAAAGTGCAACATATTGATCGACTTCTTGCAAAGGTTCTAAGTTGGTACTCCAATTCGCAGAGCTCCGCACCCCGGAGGCATCTTCCGTCACGGTCCCTCGGAAGCCTAGCTCTAAGGTGTCGCTGACACGACGGCCGATCACTCGAGTGTTGGTTGCACGGCTGTCCACGATGACCTCCCAAAGGGCCTGAGCATCACATACAAGGCTTAGTGGCTTGGAGGCTCAGGGTAAATATGGGTAAATTCATTCTGTTCAACCGCTAGTTAGTGGGTTACTCCCCCATCTCTGAAGGAACAACGGGCCTTTGATACACTGAAGTCTTCCCCAAATGAGGCCTATCCGAAGCCTATAATCAAGTATGATTTTGTGACCAAGCAAGGGCAACTCTCAACTCTTGCAACCATTTCAAACCAAAGAAAGAATCAGGAAGAAGATTAGCCTGCCGTGACTCTATGTACAACTACTGTGGAAAGTTGCAAACCTTTGCCCGAGGAGGTCGTGCAACCACTTAGGAACTACCATGGCCGCCGCTAAGTTGCATGGTCCTGCTCCACATGGCCACAGCTTGGATGCCGATATGCCGCGTTGGCCAGGGTCCAGTACCTTTTGACCAGGCTGTGCTTGAATTTTCTACCTCCGAGCAGTCTCTTGGCAAAGGTCTCACCATCTGCTTGTGTACTCAAGCCGCTTGACATGTCCTCACTGGTGAATGGATGATCATATGTGGATTGACTGCTGCTACCAGGGGGTTGTACACGATCATGACCATTGAAAGACCGCACCAATCCCATCGCCAAACTCTCAGAGACGTTGCGCACAGGTGTAGCACATTGATCCACTGACGGTAGAGGGTACCCACTTTGTTCACGCGCAACTTCTCCAGAATCTGAACTTATCGGATCCACATGTGGCTGCACAGGTGTGGCAGGAGTGCTGGTTTGCTCATCTGAGGTGCCATTTGCCTCAGCGCTCCCCGGATCAAAAGATTCATCCTTCCCTGCTTGGGCTACCTCATCCAACTGTTCCAGCGCTTGAAAAGCCATTCTGCATTCAAACTCCTCCCTAAGAGCTTGCTCTCGTTGTTTCAACTCCTCCTGGCAAGTAATTCTGCGCTCAACAAAGCAACTGAACTTGATACAGCCATCGGAATCTATGGCAATCTATGGGCCATGTATCTCATTCAAATGCCAATGTGTGAATTCAATAAACATGTTTGACATTATGGTGCTATGACGCAGTACAATTGCGTCACACACCCAATTCTGTCAAAATTGTTAAAGGAACCCAACCCCATAATACCTATAATATATACTAGTAAAACTGTGTCACATCACCCCGGACCTTGGATGCAATGTGGAGAACAAATCATGCGACACGTGGCTCCTGATGGTCAACGTCTCGCTGGATTGAAGTGCGCTGCATGTGCTCCAGCTGTCGCTTCAGCTCCAGCTTCTCAACCTCTAAGGTCGAGATCTTCTGTAGCAATTCAGTCGAGACATGCACCTCAACAAGCACAAAACTCCCAAGGGACACCCAGCCCAAGCACAAAGAAAAGGCTTGAACCATACAACATCAACGGACTTAGCTGCACTGAGGTCGAATTGGGTGGCTGGCTGACTAGTTGGTTAGAGATAGTTCGGATAATGATCGTGAACAATAATAGGACTCAAGGAGGCTGAGGTTTGAGGGGTATATCAAAGATTATCAAAGCATTCTCATTCACAAACCGATGAAGGGGAAGTGTAACTCCGCCCTTTTCGGAAACGGGCAGCAAGCACAAATCCTGACGTCTGTACCCAGCTGGCCTGGGTGCATGTTTGCAGTGATCGGACAGCAACAGGAGCACGTCTGGCCCTTGCAATCCTCAGCAGTAGATCAGTTGTAGAAGGTTGAGACAAACCATGACAAACTTATAGAGGACATAGTCCAGTGCAGTTTGATCGACAAATAAACTAGCAGGTCAAGCTGCTGTAGCTCTTGGGTTCATCAAACGATTCCTTCGACTTTAATCCGAGATTGGGCGCAATGCTCAAGACCAATGTTGGCATGCCACATGGCAAAAAAGGGTGTCGATAAATAAAACAGTTACAGTACAGTAATTACTCTTTTAATCACATACACTTTAACGGCATTCACTGCAAGTTGCTGAAGCATTCTGGCAAGATTTTTGGTAAACTAGCCTATCTACCGTTGAAATCAAAGGCCCCACTATACAAACCCACATGCGAGCTGCATTAGGAATAATGATGAAAAGAGTGTGACCAGCCGGTATCAATCGTGAGCCAGCCCATGCCGCCAGTCCATGTTCATATGCAGCAGGACGGCCACGCCCAATGCAATCGAGTGTCAAACGTCTCAGCATCTCCTGAGCAGGGTTGCTTTGAAGCAGGTCCTAACAAACTAAAATTGCACAGTACGATCCAAACCGTGAAACATCTTTCACCGTCGAACTCTCCTTGCGATTGCTATCAGCTTCTCTCATCACGTCTTCTGCAGTGAGAGAGCTCAGCTTGTGCATCAATTCCTGGACTGCGGCGCATTAGGAACAACCTTTGTTTTTGATGTCACAGAAGTGGTTGGCATCCCGGCCCAACTGTTGTCAGAGCCCAATAAACACAAGTTCAGTGCAAAGCTGGTGGGCCTCATAGCCTATGACAGTTCCCAGGAACATTTGAACATCTTTCCGACCCTATGGAGGCCAAAATGTAAAAATGTATCAAAAGCCTGCAAACCCCTTCTAAAGCCCGTGTAGCCCTTGTAGCTGCAAAGGCTTAAGACTCATCACTCGCAGGCCACAATTCAATAACTCTATATCATCGATAACTTGCCGAGAAGGTTCCGAAACGGCGCAAAACCTGTAAATCTGCCAAGGTTCATTGAATTCTTCTTCAGTATCTGCTCTAGCTACTTCAAAATGGGGACTCCCCAATTCCGTAATGATGCGGAACGGCTCGGTCGTAGCTCCGCCTAGGACCCTCAAGTTCCTCAAAATTTCACCTGCGCCATAGCCTTGGTGGCGTGCAAAGGAGCCCTTGGTGCTGTTGTTTAAGCTATTGAAATTGCGCTGCACTCTTTGCAAAAATGTATATAAGCAGGCGGAGGAAAGGAACTAAGCCTTGTTTCACAGGGGAAGAGGCCAAGTTACATGTCTGGCAGCATGCGCACCCCAAAAACTGCGCCAAAATCCCCAAAAACTCGGCTTTGTAGGGCGAAAGTCTTTCCATAGCTCTTGGTCTTCTAGTTCTTGGGTGAAAACTTGATCAAAACAAAGGTCCATAAGGATTGGATCAGCTTGGAAGTCCTAGCACGTCTGCGGGTGTGTAAGATCCCCCAACGACTAGTTCTTGTAGAGTTGGGGTCAGTCTCTGGGAAGGGTGCATCATTCCGCTGAGCAAAGTAGAAAGTAGTGTAGATGCTAGTTGTGCCTTATCAGTCTGGTTCAGTTGGAGGCCCGGTTGTGGGAGCATGGTTTGCACTTCTCATGATTGCCCCAACATTGCCCAGCCATCCAGAAGGCTCAAAGAAAACAATACCATTGCATTACCATTGCATGTGACATGCTGTATATATAATGTATAAGTAAGACACAGTCTAATCATAACAGTGAACCCGACCGTCCACCACAAACAATCTTGAATCCCAACCTTTGTCTCTTTCAGTCGCTGTAGCCCCCGTTCCATAGTATACCGAGCAACGAAGTCCTCTGAAGGCACCAGTGTCATTGACCCGTTCCCAAACGTTGGTCGTGCCGTCATCGGACCATTCCACAAAGTCTTCGAGGAAGGGCATGAGGGTCAGCTGAGGTGCGTCTGCTGATCTTGATGTCTGGATCCTGACTGACGTCTGGGTTCTCTTGGGGCATTTGTGCTCAATGCGTGCGGCATAAAAGCCCATAGGAGTGCTGTCAGCCCTTGTCTAAATCCACACTTTATGCAACATGTCTTCACATGTCTTGACTATATATCTTTCTTCTTTCTCGAGCTTCATGGCTGCCGGTGAAAGGTCCAGTATTAGTGTTATGTTCTGCCACCTCTCTTGCAAGAAGTTCATAAGCCAATTGCCATCTGGCGCCCGCCAGCACCTCACCAGGGAGTCTCGTGACCACAGTGGTGACGTGATGTTGATTGATTTCGTGTTTCCTGCCATGCATTGGAACGTGGGCAGCTGAACTCAAAGCTGGACTCCGTATATTCCCCTGTTTCCAGAACCGGAACCCTGATTTTGCCCTTGTTCCGACATCTTCCGACGACCGTGATGGTCATTTGGTGCTGTGGCCGCAGCGGCGAGCAGAACTTTTTTGCCGCGTCGAGATCGCCTGTCGGAGCTAGCACCTGCCGGACGAGCACCAAGCGCAAAAAGTCCTTAGCATACTTGTAGAATTGTCACAGGGCTCAAGTCCTAGAGTTTCCACCACTGGATTAACACAAACAATGAAACAAAATCCATATCACACGCACATAGACAATTGATTGAATGTTGCCATGAACAAAGCGCTGTCTCACACACACACACATACAGCATACACACT
Organism: Durusdinium trenchii; assembly: GCA_963970005.1. NCBI lineage: Eukaryota > Dinophyceae > Suessiales > Symbiodiniaceae > Durusdinium > Durusdinium trenchii. Next base: position 271,678 of record CAXAMN010023596.1, read on the forward strand.
CAACTTTACATGGTGAAGTCGCAAAATCAAAGGCCTCACCCTCCCTGTTGCCAACAAAGGCAACCTGAGAACAGGCCATTGTAGTTGACCTTATCACCTGATCACACCCCAACAAAACATGCCAAACAAGAATACAATCCTTAAGGTTCGGCACAAGGTCACTCGGATATACCAGGATCGCACCCATTTTTCCCGTCACAGTGACACAGCTTCGTAAAGGGCACCGTTGCAAGTCAAATTTCACACAGCATAACCTGAACATGTCCCCAACAAAAACAATTCTCCTCTACAAAGCAGTGGTTTTGGAAAGTTTTGGAGCTTATATAGTATATATAGTAATAATATATATATATATAATATATCTGGTTCTCGCGTCCAAGAGCGAGAGCGGCTGGATCTTCCGAGCAATCTAGGGAACAACGGTGGCTCTCAAGTCAAAGGCACCAGTGGCAGCTTCAACCAGTTGGCCCAGCGAACTGCACTGATCCACAGTCCGCCCAAAAGAACATGCATTGGATTTTCCCCGTTAATTGCACATCTCGGAACATCAGCTTCCTAAAAATAATCATGTGAAGCTGTCGATTCCCAAACAAGATGCATGTTCTGAACCTTCATGTCCGCTTTTTCATGACCATGTTCCTCTACAACCAGGATGTTTTTTTTCAGTTCATATTGTTATTGGCAGGGAGTGTTTGGAGTGAGTTCTCATGATTTCGTGCGCCATCGCGAAACCGCGGGGAGTTGTGGGATCCATTGAGTGCTTTGGATTGACGAAGCAGCTTCCCTTCCACCCATCTCTCTGCCAGCGCCTCTCACAGCTGCCAAACTCTGGCTTACTTGGCTGCCACAAATCTCAGCCATCGCCTATGGCAATTTTCCTTGCTTCGTCCGAGCTGAGGCCAAAAGGAGCTGAGACATGTTCAAGTGGGTTTATGCATGTTTATGCCCATACTGCAAGGAAGATTAATACCAAATTGGGGCAAGGGTGACTGGGTGACGTTCTCAGTTATGCTAAAGTCTGGTGAGGCGTATACGTGTCCACTGGCAACGGTGGTGCAAAAAAAGCAAACACGGTTCACCAGTCTTTTTCAGCGCGACATCAGCCGCGCTTTCAGCACCTGCCAAACAGACAGGCTACCAGCCAAACGCGCCGCCAAAGATGGATAGGATGACAACAATGTCTGAAGCTAGGAGTCTCTAACCTGGAAGCAAGATCTAATCAACCGCATCTATACAGTCTAGACTCGACACGGTCTAGACTCGACACGGTTCTCCCGTGACAGCCTCAGTCTGAGGCCTACAAGTCTACATGGTAAAGAAATTGGCAATCATAGTGGGAGAACGGGCGAGAATTCAAACACCCATATAAGTCTTTTTGCACAGTCTAGCTGCTGCGCAGCCGTCCCCACTGGGCGACAGAATCAGGGCGAATAAGCCAGTTGCTCATGCAAACATTCAGTTCCTTAAGTGGTGCTTTAGTGTGAAAGTGTGTGCACTCTTTCTCCTGAACACCTAGGCACTGGTCCTATGAGACACTCCTCCGCCATCCTCTCCCGCCCTTCCGCGCGCGCCGGCACGAAGATCGCCTCGCGATCCCCTCTGGGGCGAGGGAAGTTCAGCAGCCGGTAGCGCTGTGACGAAGGACACGACTGGGTGGAGCGTGAGTTGCCAAGTGTGGAGGGCCATGCTCAAGCTGATCTGAACAAGACTCAACAAGAGTCCTAAAAAATCGCACCACCTGAACAAACCCAAAGTGCAGGTGGAAGACCGAAGACTTCTGATGATGTGCTGAAGACTAAGTGGCTCCGTGGCAAAAGGGATCGAGACTGAGATATTCAGGTTTTGCTAGAACATATTGAATTGAACATGTTACTGGAACATACTGGAACATCTTAAGACTTATCAGCTTAGACCATGGCTTATCAGGTTGGATGTTGTAACATGGTCTAACATAGGTCTATATGCCATCTAACTTCTGTTATGGTCTTATCAGGTTAGACCATGTTAGACCCACCCTCATGTTCCAAGAATCGACCCAGTGCCGCTTACCCATAAACTGAGGCCCCCGGGCGGTCGACGGCGCTCTCAACAGCTCACGCAAGTGGTACACAGGCTGCGCCGTGGGTCGACGGAGAGGTGTGAGGCGAAGGTGGCCGGAATGGAACCAGCCGAAGCCCATCAAAACCAGCTGAAGATGAGATCCATGAGATCAAAACCCATTCTACTTCCCATTAAATGGTCAACGAGGAGATCTTCAGGCGGAAGCACCCTTTGCTTCTCCATGTCTACCATATGGACCAACTCAAACCCGAGGTCAAACCCTGGTCTGTGCCTCGATCTCTTGGATGAAGCGAATCGTCACACCTGGTCGGAGGGACGCCACTCCACGGTGCTGAAACGAACATGGCTTCATGGGAAGAACCTATAGATCCTATAGGAGGAACAAAGAAAGGGTGACAGAAAAAACATGTCTTCCACTATCCTCCAGTGAATGGTGCTTCGTTTAGCGATTGGCTTCTTGGGCAAATCATCGCCGCAGGAGCCCAGGAGCCCCTTGCTCGCAGCACTGAGATCTGTCGACCGCGCTGCTGAGCCAGGCGCGGACTCGGTCCTTGAGGAGGAGGAAGCCCTTTTGGTGGACCTGGGAGAAGAAGACCAAAAAAAAAAAACATAGAAAAGGGCAGCCTTTTGGGTGCTGTGCAAACGGGGTTAGATGATTCTTTAATCTACAGACTCACCCAAAAAGAGCCGTCAAAAAGCACCGAAAGTACAATTAATTAATCTATAGACGTTTATCACTCTATATCATATCTGAAGAAGAAAACAGGTTCAACATGATTCAACGCTATCCTCATGAGCTTCGACTTCGCTCAGACTGAGCCCGGCCGGGCCGCGGACCAAAGCGTTCTCCTGCAACAGCTCCAAGAGTCGCGGGGCCTCCTGGCCGGGGCAAAATCCGCCGTGCCTGCCGCCCCAAGAAAACATGGGGAATTGAAGAGAAGGTTTTATTAAAACCGTTTACACACAATGTAAACTCTCTCAACATCTATCAACATCATATTGCTAACCGACGTTCTGTAACACTACCACCGGCTTGATTGACATAAACACTGTTTTAGATTGTTTGACCCAGCTTTCCATGGTTTTGATCACTCGTCAAAATGATCAGCTCACAGGCTCATAGTAGGAAAATGATAGTGGTTACAACGGCCATGGGCACCTGGATTTTGCATTTTATAAATATATACGGGCTATAAAATGGAAAACCACCTATAAAATGACAATGGGGCTTATAGAAACCAGGCTTGTTTATGAAATGGAAATACCTCGTGAAGACATTTGGGTGAGAGCCACAGTAAGACATAGATTCCTTACAGAATGCAAATGCCGCAAATCCATGTTCAAGGATCACAGACAAAGAGTTTACCGCGTTGTTAAACTTCCATCATGATCCCAAACAGGATCTTTACAACATGTTTTGCCAAGTACCAGATCACCTTGAAAATATGGTCTCTGTCCAAAGTATCCCCAACCAGTTGTCTTTTATAAAATGAGTTCAGGGCTGGTATCAGCAAAATCTGCCAGCATGGTCCATTATAGAATGCCCCTTGGATTTGCATTTTGTAAAGGAACGAGTGGACCATTTTATAAGGGGGCTTTGTAACCCCTATGGAAAATGTAGAAAGATCATTTCTGCGTCGGCAAACGCTGTGAAGTTCACGGACGAAATAGCCAAGCGCCCTCGCCCATGTCTGTGCGCCGTTGGCGAGCGCGTGAAAATCGTGCATTGCTTTGGCATCTTTCCTCTGACAGCTCCAGGATGTCTTTGCAAGAAATGAGCTGTAAGCAAACCGTTGACGAATAAAGAGAGCGCAATTCCTGTGTTTTAGTAGTTTTGTTATGGGTGGCATCTGTAGAATGCAAGCCTACTGCAAGATGTTCCTCCTCCAGCCAACCTGGAGATGTAGGAAGAAAGATATACTCTGTTCATCCGCAGCAAGCTGTCCACAAGTGACAGTGCGGAAGGCCCATGTCCTGGCCAAGCATTGTGCACTGAAGCGATTCTCGGTCAGCTCTTTGGCAACTAGGACAGATCGCACATGCAGCAGTGTCTTGAGAGATGGTTTTCTTGCATAACCTCCAGCAGTGGGCCAACATGGTCAACTCTCTCATCACCTGCACTTACCCACTGCTGCGCGAATCTGAAGCACACATTTGCTTCACATGACTTGTCTGTAAAGTGGTGCTAAAAACTACAACAGGTCCTCCTGATCCCAGCGGCACCCTGGCTGATGCAGGGGGTTGAATGAGCGCGTACCCTGCCTGGCTGCTGCTAGCTGTACCCTGCCTGGCGTGAGAACGAGAATGCCAGGAGGGGAGGTTGGCCGGATCAGTCGAAAGAAACCAGAAACATCCTAAGCATGCTGGGCATGTCTAGGTTTGTTCAACATGAGTCCCTCGACTCACCTCCTAGATATCCCAGATAGGAAAAAAACACTTGGTGAAAATCATATTAACCTGCCCCTTCTGAGACCAATTGGTCTACCTCCAATGAAGATCCATTTCAGCACATCACCAACTTTCCAACCACCGATCCAGCCTTGGTTTGCATCTTGGCCCAGCGCGCGCGGTTGTAGTTCAAGGCGCATTGCTGCACCTGGGGCGGGCGCCGTGCTGGTTCGTCCACCGATGGACGAAGGTCCCCAGTGACTGGACTGAAAAGGGGCCCGGTAGGAAGAGCACAGATTGGACATCAAGAGGGGTGGGTTGGGCCTCTGCTCATCTGGATGGTTGACAAACAGGTGAATCAACTCGTCATGCAACACCCATTGGGATCCATTGGGTGTCTTCCCTACTTGATCTAGCAAACTATCTTTTCACAAGACTCTTCTGGTACACTGATGGTGACTCGTGACCGGGAACAAAAGAAACCGTCTGTCACGCAGACCCGATGGCCTTTGCAAACACGAGGCTTAGGCTCCAAGTTCTGTTGTTGGAGCACGCACTTTAACATATCAATAAACCACACACCTAACAACACCTGACGCCGGGCATCAACCTGGCTGTGCTTTGTCCGGGTGCGGTGTATTTATATAGGCGTGATGTGACCCATTTGCTTGGCCATGTCTAGTGATGCAACAAATTATTGATGACATGTGGGGGATCAATGGGTCTGTTTGCTTTCTCCAAGTTCCAATGGTTGACTCACCAAGATTATCATGTTCTATCGGGCAGAAACTAATTCCAGGGGTCTAGCCCTGGCCTTCTTCTAAATTTTGTCTCAGCACCCTAAAGGGGGTGTTATAGTATAGGTTGCATATCATATCTTTCATATATCATATCTTTCATTTATGTATGCACTCCACCCAAAACTAAACATTCAGCCTCTCATCGACGACTGGTTGCGTATGTGACACTTGATATTGAAGACATGACCTGAACCAGCGACCAGCTGCCAGTACAAACACCATCAAACACCCAAACTGAACCAAACATGTTTTCACTGTGTTCACCAACAATTTGCAAGTTGCCATCACTATCATCACTGGCATCACTAGTAGGATGACTCAAAATGCTTCCGTCCAAGTCCTTCCTTCAGCGGCCCAAGCTACAGCTTCACCCAACGTGGGGTAGGGATGCACCGTGTGCGCCTCGTTACACCGCTCAGTCCCTCTGGACGGGAAGTCCCTCGGTGATGGGCCCTGCAGGTGGGGAAAAGCTTAAACACCACGAGCATGAACCATGAATTGCGTCTTCCAGGGTCTGGATCTCATCAGTCATGGAATCTTCATGATTCTTGTGGATTCCATCAGAGCAATTGAGATCAAATGAACACATTCCCTTGTGAAAGGTAACTGCGCATTAGGAACGGCAATGGAATGATGGGGCCGATACCGCTCAGGTTCCAGTCCCTCAGTGTCTGTGACATCCAGCCAAGTGCTATCATGTACTGATATGAACTCTGAAAAATTATGAAACACTGCGAGTCACAAACATGGAAGTTTAAAACCACCTGGGTCACCTGTTTCTGAAGAGGATCATTGGTCATCCATGTTACACCATGTTCATCCATTTTCCACTTTCTATGATTATATATTTCAGGGAGTTTAAACTGACACCAGTTCCGTTCAGTCTGAACACCCCATTCGGACCGTCCAAGGGGCGATCTGGGAGAGCCCGAGTCGATGTTGGATGGCCAAGGTGATCCTCGGCGCCGCGAGTCATCGGGCTGTGCGGACCGTCTACTGGCGATCCAACTCTTCATTCCAACGTTCCGCAGTTCCACAATCAAAAAGCTGAGATACGGAATGCCCCAATTGAACGTAAGTATCTTAACATCATGGTATATACGCCCATATAATCCCATTGTCTCATCATGCTCCTTCAACAAATTGGAAAAAAACCTCCATGGTTTCTCATCCACCAAATCAACATGCCGCCCTCGCCCACATCTGCCGAGGATCTCCGCCAACATCTCCCCCGCATGTTCCGCCACGATGGTCGCTCCGATGATCTCCTCGGTGCCCTTGCGGCACAAGATCTTCACCTTGGGATCCGCCCCAAGTGGATGGAAGAGCGAAAGTGCTGGTGGTGTGGAGATGGAGATGCCTGGAACTTTATGGAATGACCTGGAGAATACTCAAAGAATGACCTGGAGATACCTGGAGGTATTCATGGGAGCGTTGACGTGTTGGCGTTCGCCGCCTAGTAGCTAGTAGCTACAGTACATGGAGCCAAATAACAAATGTTGATTCTTCGATCCTGGGCTCTGCCTGGAATTTTTGTTCACAATGCTACATTCCAGCTTTCGTAAACTATTCTGTTTCAAAACCGGTGCAGCAGTCTATGCAGTTGGGCCTGACTCACTGTGCAGCACCATACTGCGAGAGTGTACCACCCTCAGTTACATTGGGAACAAAGGGGGGCTCCAACAACCATGGGTTCTCCTTCACATGATACAATCACTTGCAACCCTATGAGAAGCCAAAAAGTCTTAGTCTGACTCAGTCTCATCAACTTTTCTCTGCGCTGCTTGCCACAGGTTCCTTAATCTTCTTCCTGCGTACATGATTGTACATGCATCTGTGAGACAGTGAAACACATTGAAAGAAAGACTCAGTACATCTTGTGCAAAAGGTTTTCGGAGACTTGCGATTTCTGCGTCACGACAACCATCCGCTGCACGGAAGTCCGCTTCCTTCTGGGCGGAAACCCCGCATGAGCTACCTGCCGTTCAATAAAGCTGCTAAATCCAAGTCTTCTTCAGCTGGGATGTCTAGCTGCACCCCATCCACAGTAGTATACCGGATTTGCGGCGCGGAAGATGGTGTGCTGGGGTTGCTGCCCTCACCGGGGCCCTCCAAGCAACTTTCGCCAATGGCAGTGGATGTGTTGCCTTACTCGGTGAACAGGTCAAGCATTCAGTTCTTCCAAAGACCCGACTCTGAGGTTAATGGCCAAACCTTCTCTACGAGCACTAGCTGCGATAGAACCCCCAGCAACATTCCAAAACTAAAACAAACCATGTGTCAGTCAGTCCATCCAAGCAGCTCATGGCACTGGCTGAGTGCTTCTGCCTCAGCCGATCCACGGCATCCACCGCCTCCACAGTGACACTGGGCGCCATCCGCACGCGGCTCGCCGAGCTGGGCCGCGCGCCCGGCGGCGCCCGCGGCAGCGGTGGCTTCGCCTGCCGCGCCACGCTGTGGCGCTCGGGCTCCGACGCCACGTGCGCCACGTGCGCCACGTGCGGCGCGGCGCGCTCAGGCGGGTGGAGCGGGCCGAGCTCGGCCAAGGCGCGGGTCGGTGTGCTACGGCCACTGTAGGGATCTTCGAAGGTGAAGGAAGGCGCAAGTGCGGATCCGTTGGAGCCTTGTCGCAACCTGGGAGTTGTTTGTCGTCTACCCTTGACTTTTGGCCTGGGGATGTTTGACAACTACTAACTAGTATACTATCTTCGGGGAAGAGGTTTGTTCCAAAGTCACCAAGATAGACAACTTGGTTGTAGAACTTCCAGGCAACACATCCTCTAGTTGCATATAGGCCATCCGGTGTCTCTCTTGAGATCTGTGAAGCCTCTCCAGCAGCTCCGCTTCTTCTTGCTCCATTCTCTCCACCTCCTTGAGCCGCATGCGTCGAGCATCCTCCTCTCTCAGCAAACGCTCCCGCAAAACGTCCTTCGCCAGTTCTTGCTTGGCACCCTCGGACCTCAGTGCCACGGAAACCGCAACAAAGATGCACGATGTTGCCACGACATCTCCATCATCTCTAAGAATCTTGTTACAACCTCTCCAAACCTTGAAAGTATATTCTTAAGAAACGAAAGAAAATGCCAGCAAGCATCACCACCTTCCCCAACGTCCCCACCTGGCTCGACTTCGTGCCGCCTTATCCATCGCAGCTCGCACCTGCTCCGCACGCGCGAAGGCCTCGTCCTGGTGCGCCTGGCGTTCCAGGTCAACCACCTCCCGCTGGTGCTGGCGCTGTTGCCGCGCCACACTGCCGCCCAAGGCGTTGCGCTCTTGGATCTGCTTCTTCCTAGAGCTGTTGGAAGAAGACCACGTGAGATGGCTGTGTATGGCAGTGTGGGGTACAATTCCGACAAGTTGTCTGTCAAGTTGTCTGTTGGATGGGAGGTGCGAGCTGCCATGAGCATCTCATGAACTACATTTGTCTGACCAAGTGGGGCTTTGTAAAAATCCAGTGGGCGGATGAGAAGCAAACAAGATAGAACAAACGCTTTATTAATGTGTTGATCTTGGTTTGTTTAAAAACTCGTTATATAGTAATGTACTGTACTCTACGTTTATTTAACCTCTTCGGTCTCCAAGCATCTTATCAAGGATCTTGTGCTGTTGATCGATTCGCTCCACCATCTGCTTGGTCCGGAACTCGTGCTCCATCCACTCCTGTTGGCGTGACACAGCTCGGGTTGTGACTTGTCCATCTGTAGAGAAATCAATAAACACCCTCCACCCACAGACCTTGTTCCTAGCATGTGGAAGGAGGAACATCATCTTGGGGATTCTTCTGTGACTTTGAAGGAAACTGAACAAACTCATCGTTCCCAAGAACCAGGTAAAAACCATCTAAAGGATCCGCTAAACACCTGCCCACAGCGGGACAACCAGCAGTAACACCTTCAGTCACACAATTCGTGCGCTCCTTCTGCGCTTCGAACTGTTCCTTTTCCTGGCGTCGTTGTTCATTGCGATGCCGGAAGCGAAGGATCTCTTGGGTCTTCTTCTCGGTGTCCTGAGCTTGAGACCAACGAAGAGAGAGAGAGAGAGAGAGAGCGACACGATGGGGTCACTGACCCCTAGGCCGTACAACCGTTTGACCAGCAACGAAGCACCACAAGACACAAGCATCAAACACCTGGCAACAACCACTGAAATAGTGGACAAAACCCAAAACTAACAATTTGAACCAACAAGCTCTCATGCTCACTGCTATAGAGACTATAGTGACTATAATTATGATCACATATGGATATATGGAAGGAGCAATCTTTTTCTTCTTCACCAAGCGTCTGAAATCTTCTTCCTCGTTCGTGCCTCCTCCGCCCGCAGGAGTCTGATCCGATTGGCCAACAGGATCGAGTCCTGCTCGGCCTTCTTCCGCGCGCGCGTGGCGTCGAAGAGAGGGTTGGAGCGGGCGGAGCCCAGGGGCCTCCAGCGACGTGGCAGGCGCGTAGGCAACGAGTCAGAAGGGTTCCTTGTTCTCCACTCACTGTATGATGGGTATAAGACACCCATCGGTGGAATTGCAGGAGTAAACAATACAAGGATAATACATGATAATACTGTTATCATACTGTTATGTACCAAACTGGCATGATGAATGACAATGCAACAATGTATTCGAAAATCAATTGCAAAAAGGGGAAACAAGTGGAACATCATGGAACCCTGGCAGCAAACAAGAACCTCCACGAGTTCTGTTTGATGTAAGCAAAAGGCGATCAGGGCATGCATAAGAAACAAAACTAATCCTCAAAGCCGATCTGATCGGCCTCAAATTGCTGAGGTCATCAACAGGCGAGTATGACCCGCGCAACATGCTGAAAGGACAGGGTGTCTCTACATTGGCTGGGTTTGCACTTGAATTTGAGCCAAAATCCTCAGGATTCCGAGATATAGAATCAGCAAGGATGCTCAGCCGCCCAAATGCCAACATTACGTCACACAAAGAGAGCTGTGCAAAACCTCTTCGAATTGCCATATGTTGCTCTCCGGCTCGTGCACGGAACTGACTTGGCTACAAGGTGGGTGGTGCGAGTTCCTTGTAGCGTCGTTCCAGTTCCTTGGGACCAAAGACATGTCTGCAGCAAAAGCATCCAACGGGAGGTCCGGGTCGGTTCAGTGGAACGACCTCCGGCGCTCGGGGTTTCACGGGCTCCGACCTGCTCGGGCGCTGGCCATTTCGTCCAAGTGACATATCCTCGTCGGGATCCTTCTAGGATGGCACGGTCGTTGTGCTCAATGCTGGCCTTGAAGACATCGACTTCAAGGTTCTGGCGGCTTGCGAGCTTCTCCTTGGCATGCTCACAAGATCAACAAGATCATGAGGAGATCCAAAGTGATGATAGGTGAGCAAACCAGTTTCATCAAGAGCAGCTGCGGAGGCGAGCCAACTAAATGCCCCAGCACACAAGTGTTTGAGCCCACGACATCAGTAGCTAGAGTCTAGAGTTTCATGTTTTTTTGTCCACTTCTTCTTTGCAAGATTCTGCGAGTATGCTCTTGGAATTGTTTGTCCAGCGCAATGACGCCTATCAAAACAACCTGACTCCCTCAACATGCAGGCCCCATATCAAACACAAACATGACATTGGACAATTTGTCTCGTGGAAGTCCATGGAATTATATTGGTTATGAAGGGCAAAGTCGACCTGTCAGTGGGCGAGCACACCTCAACGCAAAAATGCCGGCACAGCGTCATTGGACACACCACAAGAAGCGATTTCTGGTTCGGTGTAGGTGCAGCGTGGTACCACTATCTCTGAGAGCTTGCCGGAGGGCGCATTCACGGGCAAACCTTGCCCCGGAAACAAGGCATTTTGCACCTCGTTTGGATCGAATCTGGACAGTCTGACACAAGATGACGAACAACCGGTTCCATCTGCTTGAATAATTAACTAAGTGACAAACAAAAACTGGGTGTGTCCAAATACAAGTGTGCAGTGTACAGTGTATATAAAGGAGAGACGGATGAACAGCAAAACAAACTTCACAGAGTGACTGATCATTACCACTATTATTGTCCCAAACTTAGGGATCGTTTACAAACCATCTGGTGATGTCTGGTGTCTCCACCTCTCCAAAAACATAACTACAATTGGACTTTGGTGTCGCCCAAGGAACCGCCATTCCAGCCATTGTGCCAGACATGTGCGTGAATCGGGTGTCCACGCGTTCGATCACATCGCCCACTGCCAGAATGTCTGGATTCGTAGTGGTCAAGTCATCCTCGGCGGGGAGAGATCCGCCACGGATTGTGCGGGATCCCCGGCCTGCTGAGTTCAACTGGTTCAAAGCATCCGAACGAACTCATTGGAATGACCTCCTCCCGCCCTGCTGCTGAAAGAAAAGACCTGTTTTGGAAAGACCTAAAGGTCCATAAAAAACATCCTAAATGCTCCGTAGGTTGGTAGATGGTTTGCCTGCGGGTGAGTCAGGTGGCACAAGATTTCTTCCAAGAATAGGAATCCAATCCACATAGCTTATGAGAAAGTGTGAGTGAGGATGTTTGGAGTGGTTTTGTAGGGTTCAATCTTCGAAAAAGTGAAAGGTTACAGGTTACTTGGTCCAAATCCACACCACCTATAAGAAGTTGCTCACCAGGGAGTTATAAAATGACTTATCTTTTTCGCAAGGTTGCAGGGTGGTGTTTTCGCATTCAACCTGGTGATAGAGTTGGTTCCTGAAGATTTCCCAAAGTTTTGCACCGAACATAGCTGCTCAACCTGCGCTTTGGCACTGAACGCCCCACTAGACTAGTAGATACTAGTAGGCATTCGTTGAATCCATCCCAGCGGCATGCATCTTGCACCTTGCTTGATGCACTGCAAATGCCCCAACCCAAGCCAGTAAGTCATTCACATTCACACTAGGGGAGAGACACAACAGGTGAACAAAAAAAAACACACAAAAAAACACAAGAAGTCCATAACTCCACATGAATCTGATTACTTTGTAGATTCATGTAGATTCCTTTCGGTTTTCCCGGATGTTTTCTCCAATAACTATCAATAACTTTCCTTCCAAGCATCATTCACCTTCACCCCACTGGCTGCGCAGTCCACCCCCGCTGCCTCGAGCCCTAGGCCCTCCACATTGGGCACGCGCCCGGCGGCCACCAGGAAGGCCTCGCAGTGCACGGAGGCATCGGCCAGTTGGAGCCTCGGCGCCATGCAGCTGGCACAGTGGACCACCTAGCTGACCTACCTTCTGTGAAAACCATGACAGGTGAGGGAAACAAAAGAAGACAATTCCAAAACACCAAGCTTCCTTATCCACATATATATATATATAACACAATAGATTACAGTAACTATAAGTCCATGGACTGACAGAACTGTTCAGTCCAGAAGCTGAATTTCCGGCCACTCCCCTTCTGCAGCTGCCGGCTTATGCGCCACCGACGTCACCATGCAATTCGTGCGGATCTCGATTCCTTCCTGCGGGGGCCCTATGGCACGGGGTCGAACTTATGGATGTTGCACGTAGCCGTGCCATTGGGAGCAGTTCCATTTCATGATTCTCTACCCTTTTGTCATGGAAGCACGTAGAGGTTCCCTGAAAAAGGCCACTTTGTGCCTAATGGACAGGCTTTTGGATGCTTTTGGGCGATCAATTCTGGACATCATCATTCGCCTAGGGCCTATAGGGCGTAGTGGGCGTAGAGTCAGTCCATCCCTCCCTGCGCTGTCCCGCCCCACCTCCTCCAAGACCTGCTGCAGTAAGGCCTCAAACGAATGTTGAAACATGAACGTTGGGAGGGCGACCGTTGCTCGCAGTTTGGTTGTAAAGAAAACCTTTGTTCCCTTTCACCTCAATTCTAGGAACCTCTCGACAATACTAATTCCATCTAATTCCCCTTTCATCTCAGTTGCAGGAATTAGGAATCTGGGGATTATTGTGCTTAGGACCTTAGATGACCTTAGCCATTGCAAACACTTCATTTCTTCAGGCAGATCGCAAAATTATCAAGCCTCACCAAAAACCCTACAAGGGCTCTGTCTGTTTCCCCGAACCTCGCCAGGAGGTTTAAATGAGTTGGTTCAGAAAAATAGAGCCAGCCTCGCTAATCTCCCTACAATTCCCCATATGATCCCATATGAACATTACCCTACACCTCCAAGTACCTCCTCAGAAGGTACTTAGACCCTCCAAACCCACCCCGAACACCTTCTCAGCAGGTACTTGGAGGCCTAGGGTTAGATAATCAGTTCGGCTTTTCCATCCTGGGGCCACTCCCGCTTTATTCAACTCCTTTCAAGATGATAAACCCACCGCCTTGGCATCCGCATCCTCGGCGCCCAAGATCTCGGGCGCGACCTCCAGGACGGTGACCCGGCTGCCGAAGCGGCCAAAGGCCTAGCGCCGGCCAAAGCCATGTGGATCCATTTGCATCGCTTTGAATGTGGGATGCCGGGATGATGGTACATTGGCAATCGCTACTACTCAGCACACATCCGCGTGATCTTGGGGAAAATTGCAATTCTTTTTGCTGACTTCAAGATGCATTGGAGCATGAGCAAGACCCTTGTCTGGAGAGAAGGGCCATAAGGAGGTCCAGGTGCTTTCGCAAGTTCTGATGCTTCGCTTACACAAGCAAATAAGGACCAAAGTTCTTCACCCCGTGCGATCCAAAGATTCCAAGCTAGCCATGCTGCTGGACAGCATCTGAAGCAGTTCACATCAAGATCATCAAGAACCCCGCCACAGACAATCTCATGCACGACTTGGAGAAAGTAAAGAATCTCGCACCCAAACCTCCAGAAGAAGTCAGTCATGTAGATTCTACCAGCTATCACCTACTATCACATACTACATCCTACTACTCTCTTATTATGTATCCCACCAACGCCTCCGAAGCATTCGACTCAACATGACTCAACAATCCCCCGTAAAAAGCCTCGTTTTCCTCCCTCCGAACCACACCCCCACGTCACTGTCGCCCTTCCTCCTTCCGTTCACCGATTCCAAGCGACCTGTGCCATCTCCAAGGAAATGGGCCCAGCACCCAGAATCACCAAGCGTGGAGGGAGCTTCGTGAGGTTGAATAAGCTGGCGTTCGTCAAGTAGGGCACGGAGTCCAAGCCTGGGGCGACCGGGTGAAATCCATGACGGACAACGAAGCGAAGAGCATCTGGCTCTGTCCGGATCAAACAGGTGTGTCAAAAAGGCTGACTCTTGAGGTACAAATATGGAAGCACTCATGTTTGCTTAGGGTGAATCGGTCAGTCTTTGGAACCTCTCACCATGCTCTTGGCTGGCCTTTTTCTTGTGCGGGGTCTTGAGCACACTCAACGGCTTTCTGGAAGCCTGTCCTTTGTTTGGGCTTCCATGGTGGTCAGGATTCCATCATGGTGGTGAGGACTTGGGTCCAATGGCCAATAAGTTGGCAGTGCTTGGGGGGCCAAATCTGCCTCATGGATTGTTGATGCTGGAGATGTCCTTGAGTGGTGTGAAGCAGGAGACCCATTACAATGAGGATGAGATGTCGCGTCTCAATTGGTGACATATGAAAGGCGGTGGCCATCATGAACCGACCCCACACAAGGAAGATCAAATAAATATATATATATATGATATATACATATTTACCTTTTAGGTCGTTTTGCTTTTATATATAGTTTTAGAAGATATATATATATATGTGTGATGTTATGTGATGTTCCTTTTCCTTGACTAAGTCGAAGCTGTGTAACCACCTACACACACACACCCCAGCACGGCCAGCACACCAGAGATAGGTGGTACCCGTGCACGCCCACCAGTGGCAATGACCGCTTTGCGGAAGCGCAAGGTTCGTTCACCCACCTGCAAGGTCGGAGCAAAAGCAGGGTAAGCAGGGCAGCGAGCGGACTGCGTTCAGAGGAGCGAAACGTGGTGGCAGTTGGATCGCCTTGGGATTTTTTTTTGGGTTGTGTTGGTGGTTTTCCTGTGAGCCGAACGGTGGTAACCATTTAATTAGCCAATTGAGGTGTTCATCTTCAACACGATGTCGGAAACTCTGACCGAGCGAAACCCTGAATTTTTGCGGTTCGAGGTCCTGCCTTCAAACCTTCCTGGAGCCCGAGCCGAGTGCAAGAACACACCAAGCAAATCACCACCCCACCTTCAGCTCATTCTTCCCAGTAAAGCAGGCTTTGCCCATGTAAACATCCACGCCCACGTCTCGAGAGGTCGTGTGCGCGTCCACCGGGGCAATGTCGGCCCTCAAGCGTCGCATGCGCTCCATCACGCGCTCGAAGTGCACCGCAGCACTGGTGCCTCCGGGAAGCTCGGCGGTTCAGCTGTGGGAACTGTGATGGGGTGCTCCAAAACAGGATTGTATACAGTGGTTTCAGAGTAGATGGCACAGACCCCAAGATGTCCTTTAGATGGGGGTCCATATAAACCACCTCTTGGGGTCTGTGCCATCTACTCTCAATACACTATAAGGATTGTTGATTGATTAATTGTGGTGTACGTGGTATACTGTATAGCTCCAAGGTGGGTTTGGATATCTTTGGCATGGTGAGGATCAGTGAGCACAGCCAGGATTGGCCATAACATGCCATAACAACACCCCAGAATCAACGGCTGTTTTAAGAAGCAGAATGTCGCATGCATCCATCCTTAATCCAGCTGGGTGTCCATCCACCAGCACCCATGGTACATCTGATCCATTCTGATCCCCTCAGTTCCCTGGAAAACAGGTTGACCTCCTTCCACCTGTTGGATTTCACTTGGCAAACTGCACTAAATCGGACCGATCACGGGCCGTTTTGCACCAAAACATAGCAAAACACCACGGCCTACCTGTTCAGGAGAAAATGCTCGGATCCTGTTTCAGATTCTGCTCTAAAAGTCCCATTCGTCCTGAAGGTCCGCTCCGCCTGCCATCCCCAGCTCGCTGCTGCGCCGCACTTCGGCCACAGCGCGTGCGCAGCGAAGCAGGGCTTTGGAAGGGACACAGCCCACGTTCAAGCAGTCCCCACCAGCCTGGGCGGGTGGCCAGGACGACCTCGGCCTTTGACAGGAATATATGGAGTATTTATTATGAGTATATATTTATAGTGGTCCCCCAATAGATCGTGGCAAGGTTTCCAAGACATTTTTAGTGGGGATTGATGTTTCTATCTACTTGGGGGTCTGTATGGATACAGTAGGTCGTCCGAACTCATGGTGCCCGGCGGCCAGGTGCATTTCGATCAGCGCACTCTTGGCACCGCGTCCTCGGACGGGCGCGAGTGGTTGAAGAGGTGCTCCGGTGAATAACGCTTGTCAATCTACTCTTGGTGATAAGAGTTTATCCTTGGGATAAACTCTTGGTGATCTATCCTTATCAATATCTATCTGGTCAATCTACTCTTGGTGATCATGATAAGAGTTTATCCTTGGCGTAAAGGATAGAACAAACAACGGACCGGACCTGCCCCCGGCAGCCCGATCTGCAAGCCCAAAAGCTAAGACTTAAGCATGTCTGGGGTCTCAATTGTGTAACGTTTATAGATGGTATCTCACTTCCTCATAATGCCCCACCGAACCGGCACAACAGTGTTGAGCCGGCCAGCGTGTGTGCGCAAGAACTACTCGTGGGATGGTCCTCTTGTCTCTTGGATGGTCCGTATGATACGGTAGAAACCCATCCAGGTCCTTGCTGGTCCCCAGCCGCGATGATGGTCTTACATGGTGGTTCCACGTGGTTCCCTTCAAGCTCCTTGGGCCTAAGGATTTAACTGGGCATGACGGTGGTTCCAGCTGGACTGAACGTATACATACCACGTAAACTGGCTCACATCGAAACCTGCCTCCAAACTGAGACAAAAACAGTTGCAGCATGTACATGGTTGATCAACAACTACTTATACTTACTTGACCAATGTTCTGTTAATTAACGATCTCAATATACTGCAATCATTTCCAAAGACTTGACATCCTTTGAGATCTTTGAGATCGGCTGGTGCGCCGCATCGTAGGTGACGTCACGCACCGCCGTCCATCGCCACCGAGTCTCGTGCGGACTGCTTGGCCGAGACCAGGCCACCTGCGCCGGCACCCAAGGCGATCAAATCCTCAGCGTCCGGCCGATTGGCGAGGAGACACTTCCTAAAATTATCTCATGGTTACGTGGAAAAAATCTTTGAGGAAACTGATCATAGTTACGGCGCCATGCCATCCACTTCCATGTCGGCGAAGACAAAGCAACATCACCTCTTCGAATGCTTCCAAGCTTTTGGTGACATATATAATTGGCATTGATTAGCTGTGGATTCAACACGCCTACTTACAGTATGTTAACACCAAAAAAACAACGAAACACCAACATACGATAACATATGACCACTGGCCACACTGCCTGTGTCTCTTGCCATAAGCCGGCCAAAAACTGGGCCTCCCGCATAGACAAAGGTCTCAGGGCGCTCGGGTGGCGCCCAGTCCTTCGGGTGAACGGCATCCAACAGCCGGACATTGTGCTCGTCCAGGGGCCAAACACCAACCTGGGAGGGTTGGTCCAGGCCAAACGGCGAAGGCAACGCGTAAGGTAAGGTGTCGGGAGGCCAGGCGCGAAGCCCTCACATGATCGGATTTGCTTGTACACGATTTTCGGGGGTATCGTTCTGTTCATCAACCAAACAATTAGTAAAGGCCATCTATGGACCTGTGAGGACGAGTCGATAAATGAGTCCAGGGGCGGTCCAGTGTGGTATGGCCCAGGTGAAGGGATCTGTGATGAGACTGATAGCTAAGCCAAGCTGTTGCATGTGGCATGTGGCAAATACTCGGATATACTCGGTGCTCTCTGGGTTTGTCTCATAATTGAGCTGGCAAAGCAATCTGTGCTTTGGGGGGTGGATGCTCTCCCATCTTTGAGTTAGTTGTCTCCCGTCTTTGAGTTGTCTCCCATCCGTATTTTTGGTGAGGATTTGACATCTGAGATCATCTCATGTGGTATTTGTGGTTGCTTGTTGCTTTCCTTCCGATCGCTGGTGCACAGGCTTAGAATGTTTTGCAACCGCACAGGCATCTCTTCATCCGAAGATTCAATACCAAGATCTACCAACATGGTCGGGTATCCCAAGAGCTCAGTGAGATGTCACATCTTCTGCTGAAAGGCATGGTCGCCCTCAGGCACTGGGCCATCTGCCTTCACCGCACTCCAGCTCGCCATGGGCGAAAGAAAAAGCGCCAAGCCTATCTGCTCAAGACACCTCACATGGGTTTCTCGTGGGTCTCTTTTGCAATGCATCAGGGGATGTCACGGGGGTAGCTAGCAAGAGTCGGACTCTTCAAAAGAGCGGTGCAAATGTCCCAAAACTCAGCTATGTTCCAATATTGCTAAATGAACTGGGTTCATTTGAATATTGGGACACATCTGATCATTCCAACTAAGTTATGCTTCACAAAACTCATTTCTGCTGCAGTTGCCAATCATTTGGATCGATCTGTTGCGCACGCGGGAGAGCTCACAATCGATCATCAAAGTCAATGACAAAACAATGCCAACCAACCGGAGGGTTTAAACTGCCAAACATGGCCGGTTAAGGATCATGTCACTAGCAACGTTCCCTTCCACCTTCTGCCCTTACTCTCGAAGCAGCACAAGCAACTTTCCATCCCTGGCCACCAACTCTTGTTGGTCCCTTGACGCCATGAGCCAAATGATTAATAACAATAAGCAACCCCAGGGCCCCGAGACATGGATGGTGAAACTTTTTCAGGCAAAATCTTATCAACCATCAAACTGAACTCCCAAGCGACGTTCTCAAGCGACGCTCCGCCGCCTGCTCCAGCGACAAAGACCAGCGTTGCTCTAGAAGTTGGATCCTGCCAGCTGAAGAAGTGGCCGGGAGGCCGGCAAAAATGGCATATATATAGACCCCCCAATAGATAGAAAAGTCGATTCCCACAAATAACTCTATAGATGTATTGGAAACCGTGCCACTATCTGTTTGGGGACCGCTATAATCTCGGCCCTGCTTCTTCTTTGGCACAGGGCTTCCGGATCTACCTCAGGAACCTGGCTGAAGTGTCCAAAGGCCACCCCGGCCAGCGAATCATGGCAACTCATCGACTACCTGAGTTTAAAGAGTGGCAAGACATGTAATTTCATGAAATCCTGCTAGAAAGTGGACATGATTTTTCTACTCTGGGAAGGGGTGGTTATGATCCACTTCAGATTCAGACAGGCAAGAAATGCTATAGATTCACTTCCCAGATCATCACGGAGTGTCTCTCTTGCACCCGCTGATAGGGGGGAGTTCCTCCCCGCGTCCCCATTCCTCAATGGGGGAACCGCCCCCGGCTTTCTCCTTTTGTTCCGACTGAGCTGAGACGCACCGCATCCTCCCAGCTGAGACGCTTCGAAAGCGCGAGGAGCGTCCAACCCGTCTTGCATGATCCCCCCTCCTTTTTTGACGCTCTGCAAGATCATCTGTACTGCACACCTGGCAGCCGTGGACATGGGCTGACTCAAGCCCCGATGTGTTCGTGTATGAAGAGATATGTCAATCATTAAATGTGTCATTGTTACTTAGTATCGTTGTTCTTCTTGCCATTGTTACCAACAATTATTATCATACTTATATGTAACTTATGAGTATTTATGATGGATCACAGTATGTTAGTATTACATTCACTATATTTCGTTTATAGTTATATGCCTGCTGTGTGTGATAGGGATTTTGGCGGATCTGTCTTAGTAGAGCACGATCCCACCAGGCTGATGAGTAGTGCAGTTTTTTGTTTGGCCTTGGTGTGCGAACATCCGCGTTTGATCTTTTGTGGTTGAAACATATAACTATATATATATATATTATTTAGAGAGAGAGGGAGAGCGAGAAATACATAATCATACTATATCAAAGTTATTGGAATCAGACTCTGAAACCGAAACAGACTCCAAGACTCAGAGGCATTTTGCACTAGTAGGATTGTGTAACATGTTTTACACATCCGTGATTATGTTCCAAAAAATTTTTGGCCAGTATATTTAGTTCTCATCGGCTTGACGATGATTTGATTAGCCACACCGGTTTGCGGCAGGCTGCTCAATCACAAGACTTGGCATCTTGCGGGTGGGTGCCCAAAGACAGGTGCTAGAGTTTTTGCCGTGTGTACTGACTATGTTCCACCAATGCGCTGACTTGGGTCTCAGGACCCAACACGACTCCAAAACAAGACGATGGCACCTCTCAAGCTTTGCACCTCCAAGAGCACCACGGAAAAGAATGCTTAATGATCTACTGATTCCATGAATATTCTTGTTTGTCCAAACTTTCTGGGCCGAAATTACTTTGTCACGTCACTGAAATGTGCAGTCGACATGGACATGGCAATGGAATGCACATGAACTGTTCTCAACATCTCTTAGTGCAGATAACATGAGCCAGACGGTCCTCAGGTTCTTCGGGAAGTGCATGCTAGAAGATGGTAGCAGAAAGAGATGTCTTGAATGGTTTCCGGGTGTTCAAGACGACTTTTCCTGACATGAAACGCAGTGGCCAGCAGGTTCCACATCTGAACGCCAAGGTAATTATCAAAACATCATGTTCCCTTTGACATGTGTGTTTCATACTGTATTCATACTGTTAAAACAGTTAGAGCCAGTGGAAGATAAACACCTGGGCTATGATACCTGTGACTTAAAACATGGCGTCATATCTGCCAGCAGTTTGGAACTGGCGCAGTAAAATTCATATCTGTAAAATTCATACCTCATTTGCCCTAAACTCTTGTCTCCTTACCCTAAATGCAGCTCTGAGGCAAGAACGACGCGGATCGAGAACAGATCGCCCCACCCACCCCACCCCACCCGCCATGACACGGATACTAGTGCGCAGTGTTCCCACGGAAAGTAACACGGTCCCGAAAGAGGTCAAAGTCAAATGATGCGAAAGCGAATGGCACGAAGTGCAGTCACGGCTCACGCAAGTGGATTGTTTTCCTGGAGCCATAGCGGCAAAGTCGGTGTGAAACGCTAGAAGTGGAGCTTACACGCGCTCAACTAAAAGAAACACAAGGGGGTGGGTGCTGGTGGGGTGAATACCAACCGAAACCGCACGGCGCGATATCAGCCGTGGGCCAACTACTGATTGCAATCGGTCGGAAAGTCAATGCAATAAGAAGCCGCCATACCACAACTTTCCCACAATTCCTACGCTGCTTGCAGCACAATTGCCATGGCTACTGATTTGCTTCCAACTGATGGCTTGAATAGACATTTGCTTTGGAAAGTTTGATCGGTCCAACATACGTCAACGGCGCACCAATGAGTAATTCGACATGTAAAACCCCATCGGCTTACCGATGCAAACCTTGCCTGTTCACGTTGCACAGTTGTAACTTCGACTTTGGGCCCAGGCGCCACAGTGGAAAGGCCACGGCCTCAGTCGTTTGCTGATTGAGCGATCAGATGGGTGCGAAGAAATAGTGGGCGCCAACCGTTCGAGTTGGAATATTCCCAACCACATCGGCGCACCGATGTAATTAATAGGGGACTTGGCCAACCCTTCGAATGAGCTGCTTGCACCAAGTCTAGACCTAAGCCAAGCCCTGCCAGGCAGCCAGCCGCTCAGTTCCTGGTGTTGGTTTTTGACCTGGAGGCCATCACCCAGAAAAGCATTGTGGGCAGCGTATTATTCAACAGAAACGCAAAAGCTAGACAGCTAGTCTCTGCAAATGTCTCTGATAGCCTTCTAAGGTGAAAAACACAGTGGGAACTTTAAACGAACCTTGGCTTCTGTGGGTTCCCTGCCAGTTTGCAAGACATTCATCTACAGGATTGGTTATATAATTGAGCTTTTCTAAATACTTCAAGATGATGAGCTCTACGCGCATTCCGGGCACCTGACAAGAGACTGCTCGACCTGAAGTAGGGCTTCACTGGGGCAGGGTGCGTTTCGTCAGCTGCAGCAACCACAGCTGCATGTCAAACAGTCAAACAAAAAGTTACATTGGTGGCATGTGGATCCAAATTGGTGGCATTTGAAT
>CAXAMN010023596.1:322885-342458 GCA_963970005.1 Durusdinium trenchii
AAGGCGGCAGCGGCAGCCAAAAGCGAAATCATGAAGGGAGACAAACTTGGGAGACAAGGCGGCAGCGGCAGCCAAAAGCGAAATCATGAACGGAGACAAGCTTGGGAGACATGGCGGCAGCGGCAACCAAGAGCAAAATCATGAAGGGAGACAAGCTGGGAGACAAGGCAGCAGCGGCAGCCAAAAGCGAAATCATGAAGGGAGACAAGCTTCACAGACAAGGCGGCAGCGGCAGCCAAGAGCGAAATCATGAAGGGAGACAAGCTTGGAAGATAAGCCGGCAAAGAGCCAAGAGCGAAATCATGAAGGGCGACAAACTTGGGAGACAAGGCGGCAGCGGCAGCGGCAGCGAATTTCCGCAATCAGGAACCCATCCATTGAGAAGTAAGAACCCCTATAGCTTCGCAATCTGGGGAAAAAATTAAAGCCTGATTCCAAATGCAACACAATATCTGAAACTATGAGGCGCACTTGCAGAACACTTGCTTGACACTCTTCTAGGACTTCTCAGGACACTGGACCATCTGGAACCCTTCTTCCCTCTCCCATGGTCACCAGCCGCACCTCCCGTGGTCACCGACCTCTTGGTTGATGAGCGACTCCCTGGGCTGTCGAAGGATGACATCGCCTGCCGGTCGCGCGGTCATGCGCAGTAGGTGGACCCCTGACGATGGGCGGTGGCCGGTCGCGGGCCGTCGCGACGGCCGACTCCACGACTCTAGTGGAGTTGAGGCTTTTCTTTTGGACTCCACCCACTCGGTATGCTTTGGACTGGCGGGTGGGGGGTAAACCGGTCAGCAGGGGATCGACAGGCAATATCAGCATACCTGGCGATGAAACAGCTGCGTGCAGGTATGCAGCATAGCTATCTATTCTTTAGTTATCTTTATAGGTTTACCACGGTTTAACATATTCAAATCGATTTACATACATGTATATATTTATATCATTTTTTTTTTGGTCCGGCTCTTTTGCAGCAGCTCACGAGTTGGGCTCATGCCAACATGGACCTTATGTCGTGGGAATGGCTCGTCTGGCAACGGCGTCGGAGCTTCTCTGTGAGGAGGATGACATCGTTCTGAACCCGGGTGCGAAGATGGCACTTCAGACATTCCACCGTGTTCCCAGTGCGGTGCATCTGATGCGTGGAGTGGCCTTGCCAGCGATCACTCGCCAAAGGGCCATGATGGCAAACTTCCCCCAGGAACCTGTTGAAGATGTCCTCACCAGCTCTGGCCAGTACGTAGGAGCGGCAAAGGTTGCAGCGTAAGTACGCTTTCTCCAACCGCAGGTGGTGTATGCCAGGTTTGGCCTCCCCTTGAGTCTCAAGGAGGTCGTGAATGACCTCAAAACGGGTCTTCTTCTGGGTCTGGCAGGGAGCCGCCTGAGCACATGGTGCTGTGAGGCCTTCTCGAAGCTCCTTGATCAACGATTTGGTGTGAAATCGCACTCGGCAAAGGGTGCATTGGACTCCTGATCTGTAGACCTGCCATTGGTGGCCATGTGCCTGGGGTTCTTTGAGAAAGCAGGCCAAAAGATCCTTCTTCTGCTGGACCATGGGGATTTTGGAGTTGTCCGCCATGGCTGACTTGCTGTGAAGAAAGTGTTCTTTGCAAGTGAGGAGGATGTTCATCCTGCTGCCTGCGACACTGAGGACATCTCGTGTGTCTTCGTCAATGTGCTTCTGTAGGTCAATGATCTCTTCCGGCCTGGCTAGAAGCGCAGCTTGCGTGGCCTTAGCCTGGGTGTCCTGCTGGAAGGCCTTCCGGTTGAGATTGGAGTCCATCTCACGACGGCTGAAGAGGAGAAGACGGACTTGATCAAAGTCTTCGTGCTCCAAGCCCAAGCTGAGGTCTGGGAAATGATCATGGGCCGCCATGAAGGACCAGTTCTTCCATATGGAGTGCTGGCAAACTGCCACGTGGACTTTGTCCCTGATGTGAAGAGAAAGGTGCTTCAGTCCATAAAACAGGGCCCTGAGCCTGGTAGCCTTGCCCGGGCAGATGCCAGTCAGAGATCCAACTCGTTCCTTTGTAAAGACCTGATGAATGCAAATGGCAAAGACATAGCGGCGATGACGAGGATCTCGGGAGGTGGGGGCAACGGCCAGAGAGACCGCGTGTCCAGCCGGTAGGGTACAGGCTTCCAAATCGGCCCAGAGTCCTTCACCAGAAAAGGTAGCCATTCCTCCGTCCTGGATGTAGAAGATGGACTGGGTCATCCCACGGTTCCAGAGTTCGGGCTCGGTGTTTGCCTGTATCCTGTCTCGCCATTGATCAGGTAGCGGCTGAACTCGCCCTTCCCAGAAGCTGCATTCCCAGAGGAGGTGGATGAAGGTCAATTCAACTCCACAAAGCGGGCACTTGCCAGTTTGGCCGTGAAGAGTGCCCTGGTGTAGGGCCCGGATGCCGACGGCAATCTTTTCACTCGTCATCTTCTGAAGCGTTTTGCTGACTGACCAATCCAATTTCCTTTCCAAGTCGTGGCAGCCCTCATACCTGGTCAGGCGCAGCAAGCGTTGCCAATGGAATTCCTCAGTCAGCTTGTGAAGAATCTCAGGCCACAGGGCTTCCAGGCTGATGGTGCAATCAGGGATGCCCCCGTAGCCGGTTCGCTTCCAGAGCTTGCCGTTGGAGATGTCGAAGTCGTAGTCCAACAGATAGGCTTGCAGGGCTTGGAGGGGCCCTGTGACAACTTGCCAGCGATGCTTGGCCTTGAGGAGTAGGTCAAGTGCTGAGTTCCAGCTGATCCAGAAGAGGTGCTGGGCGCTTTCGTCAAATGAATGCAGAACCTTCCAGACTGTGTGGATGTGTTGCAAGATGATGGAATCGCCAGGGTCGCTCTTCTCAGAGTGGATGTCAAAGACAACATCGACGGATCCGGATCGCTGGAGGCCGAGACCTCTGGCAGCCAAGACCCGTAGTTGTTGGCGTCGTTGTGGTGCCAGCCCATTTGCCTGGGCGCCCCAGGACATCACGGGGTGGATAGCTCCTTTGTGGAGCCGGTACTTGGTTGTCATGCCCAGCTTGAGACGAAGCATGATCCCGACTCGCCCTCTGCCCTTGAGGAAGCGCTTCTTGATCTGGGTGATGCGTCGACGCCTGGAGTTAGTGGCGTCGATGCCGAGGTCACGGAGGATGTTGTGATGCTTGGGATCTTCTTCTCTGAGGAGGGCATCCAAAGCCTTGGCGGATTCCTTGCTGCTGGTGATGAAGCCGGTCTTTTCGGTGTTGAGTTGGAGACCCTCCGCAGCCAGCTTAGCTTGCAGGGTTCGGAAGGCCAAGACCGCCTCCCTTGCAGCGTAGTCCGGATCCTTCCCTTTGATGTCGAAGGAGACATCGTCCACCCAAGTCTGTAAAATGACTGCCGGATGTTCATGAACAAGGGCCCGAAGTGGCCGGAAAAGCACCAATTTGGCAATCGCAGGGGCTTGGGGACAGCCTTGGAGGATGCCTTTCTCATAGTACTTGGGATCACCAGCAATGCCTTCGGCTTGGATCAACCTGGGGCCCGTGTAGAGGTCCAGAGCAAGCTTGAGATGGAGTGGGGGATAGTCCAGCTCCATGGCGGGCTCGATGAGATGGTCTAACTGCACCGTGTCATAGAAGCAAGTGAGGTCAGCAAGGCAGGTGACGGTGTGTATGCCCTGGTGCTTGCCAATCTCGGCTTTGAGCATTCGTCCAACTGCAATGGAGAGGCAGTCTTTGTGTGGACGTGCATGATCCCATGGCATGTCCTTGTCCAGGCCGAGCTGCCATTTGTGGAGATCGTGCTTGCGATAGCTGTTCCAAAGCCGGTAGATGCAAGAGGTGAGAGCGATAGGTCGCTCAATGCGCTCGCTCTTGGGGATCATGACGATGTTGGTGTGCCTCAGTTGTAGAGGTAGTTCGGCTTCCTGTTCCATCTCAGTGAGGAGGCCGGCCAACTTTTCCACCGCAGGGTAGGGAAGGTGGCGAAGAAAGTCGTAGGAGATGCCATCCGGCCCCGCAGCTTTGTTGGGGAGTCGTCGCATCAACTTCTGGAGAAGGCTGGAATCGATGGCCTTGATCTGCTGGGCTTGTGCTTGGGCAGCTCTCTTGAGATCAGGTAGGCCTCTGATTTGCAATGGTTCAGTGCGCGGGTTCCAGATGTCACCCCATTGCTGTTCCCTGGCTTGAATGCGTGAAGTGGAAGGCAAGTCTTGAAAGGGACGTTGCCAGGCATGGTCCTTCTGTCGCAGGCTGCGAAAGAGTCCTCTAAGACCTTTGTCATGGGCCTTTTCCAGCCATTCCCTGAATTCATGGTTGGTGGCGCGCTCTTGGGCAAGTTGAAGTTCTTGTTGAACACGTTGGAGGGTGTCTGCCGGATCAGGGTCTCCACCAAAGATCCACTGGAGCAGTCGTTCCTCAAAGCTGTGGCAATCCAGGTCCTTGGAGGCATGGTGTGAGATTCTCGTGGCCATGTCTTTGAGGTCTTGAAGCAGACCAGGGTAGCGGCCATGATGGGCCAGGTTGATCTTGATGCCAAGTTTCTCCCAAAAGGCGGCACTTCCTTTCTTCCAGACCCGCGGTTTGGTGGAGCTGGCTAGAGGGGCCAGACGCAAATGGATCTGGGATCCTCGGCCAGTGACAGGCCTGGTCAAGTGCTGGGTGAGGTACTCCTCCGTTTGGGTGGCCCACCGGGCTAGGTCAGAGCCTAGGCCCGTGATGCTCTGCCCGAGGATGTGGAAGGGACCATCCTCCTCCGTGAAGCTGGTCCAGAGATGCTTGGGTTGATAATTCCTGGTGATGGGCGGAAACCGTTGAAGTTGTTGAACCGCAACCGCCGCTTGGGCACAGTCGAATTGAAGAGCCAGTGCGCAATGTGGCTTCCAAGGGACTTCCCAATCCGCTTCCAAGCGAAGAGCAGAGGCTATGGAGGTGGAGGCCAGGATGAAGTCCAGTTGACTGCCCTGCAAAGTGGTCGGCCCAGGCGTGGCCAAAATCTGAGCCCGAAACTTGCTGGGGATAGTGGTGGCCGCCAGGTCTTCAGGTGCTGTCTGCCAATCGCCTCCAATGATGAAGGGAGCCTGAAGGTGGTCCAGGAATTGCAGAAGTTGCCCCAGAAGATCGGCGTTGAGCGGGGATTGAAGCGGTTCCCCCGTGCGCAGGTACAGCTGGATGAGATAAAGCTCCAGGCCGTCTCTTTGCATGACCAGCGCAGTCCATCCATTGCCCTGCTTGGTGTAGGTGTGGACATGATGGATGAGGTGTCTGGTGGCAAACAGGGTGAGGAAGCCCCCAGTGGCGCCTCCGTTGCCTGTAGGTTCAGCCTCCACACCATGGCATTTCCAGCCCCGACAGTTGAAGTACTGCAAAGTGGTGTCCAGGGCTTTCCTTTGGAGGTGTGTCTCCTGGAAGAGCATGATGGTGTCGCCTTGTGTCCAGACCCAATCTTGAACCTTTTTGCCAAAGAAGGTGACGTTGCTGAAAGTGATGTGGAGGGTCTCGTGGCAAGAGCGAGGTTTCTTCGGCAGGTATTCGGCCACTTCCATAGCTGTATCCGGGACCAATTCATCCGTAGGAGCTGCGACGAGCCAGATCTGAGAGATCTCTCGGCGTTGCTGGGAACTGAGTTGTGGTAGCGGGGTGGGAAAGGTCCCATCATCAGCCAGCCAGTAGATGTTGTCGATGGCCAGAATGGTCTGGTAATGTCCATTCTCGTGTGTGGCACCTTGATGAAGCACCATGGCCACCACCTGATATTTTGCCATATGGACATGGTATCCATCTTCAGAAAAGGGCAGGTTGACCTTGGTGTCTAACTCCAGCTCGCGGTGGTGTTTGGTCCAAGTGCCCGCTTGCAAGGTGGAGCGCTGGAGGTTGATCACCACACCCCCGGGGGAGCCGTACAGGAACTGGCCCTGACCCTCGTCGGCCCAAGAGTTGACCAAAGTGTCCAGGGTGAGCGGGCCATCGCCGTCCGGAAAGATGAAATTCAAGGGAAATTGTTCCCGCTCCTCTGTGTGCCCTCTCTCACGACGATGGAAGAAACGCCCAGCAAAGAAGGAACTGCCTGAATACGTCCACAAGGCATGAAGGAAGTCCACAGCGTCAGCTTGCTGGTCCTGGTCAAACTGTGCCCAAATGTGCTGCATGCCCTGGAGACGTGGGAGTAGCTGTGGCTCATTTTCAGACAGATATTGGCGCACCGCCTGGGTGGTGTTGCCCCAGGCTTGGGCGACATCATCCGCAAAGGCCCCTGTCCAGCACCAGCATCTCCAAGGTGCATTGCCATAGCAAAGGTTCCTGGGGTTTTGCAAGACACAAGTTAGGCACTGAGAGACGACGAAGATGTTTGCCACGGTGTGGTCCACTTCCCCTGGAACACTGAGGTGGCTTTGAATGAGATTCTGCATCCGCTTCAGATCCATGAGAAGCTGATGCCCCCTTGGCAGAGTGGGATTCCTGCCATATCGTTGACACGAAGTGGTCAAGTCTTTGCTGCAAAGATCAAATAGAGTTTTCTGTTCAAAAGTGAAGGGTGAGTCATCATCTCCCTCCATGTTGAGGAGGCGGGCCAAAGACTGAACAGCCGAGGTCCCGTAGACAGCAGTCTCCCTTGGGAGCTGCTCTGAGGTAGAAGAACACGGTGCCCCTGCTGCCCAGTCGCCCTGACCCTCCGGAGAGGATTGAGCCCCTCCAAAAACCTTGAGTTTCCTCAAGGGGAGTCGGCACGGACCATAGCCCGTCCCAAATGAAGAAAGGCCCGAGCTTGAGCCTGAAAGCATAGGATCAACTGAGAGTGCATGTCCCCTGCAAGCCAGTTGAGATGGCCCCAAGTCATGAACTGAAATGCATGACTGAAGTTCCCTGTGTGGAAGAGAAAAACCCCGAGATGCCAAGGGCGGCAAAAGGCTACCCACACGACGCTGTATTGCCAAGTTCTGTCTTTCGGCGTTTTGCTTCTTCATCTGTGACTTCCGCTGCAACCGAAGGACGTTTGAGCATGACGTGCAGCTGATCTTTTTGTTCCTGAGTGAGGCTGACTCCAAGAGTGTTGATGAAGCCTGCCACTGCGGCTGGCACAGAATCATCCATCCCGGTTTCGAGAGGTTGGAGAGGCATTTCAGCCTGGGAGGAACTGACCTTGGTGAGGTAGGCCGTGCTGATGGTGTTGAGAGATGCCTGTTCCTGCTCAAGTTTGCTTTGCAGAGACTTCATTTCGTCTAAAAGCTCTTGGTAGTGCTTCTTGGTGTTGTCGATCTTCTGCTGCAGGAGCTGCTTCTTTTGAGAGATGTCCCGAAGTGTGGTGACTTGCTGCTTTAGCCTGGTCGCCATGTCCTTTTCCGTCTCAGGCTGAGGTTTGGTGATCTTCTCAACCAGTTCCTTGACGGGAGCTGGCAGACTGGCCAAATTCTCCTTGAGAACATCTGTCAAGTCAAGCTCCACAACCTTCTGGGTGGGATTGATGCCCACTTGGGTGAGTTTCGTCCGAAGGGCCTCATCAAGCGAGTCCCAGGCCGGAGCTAGGATCTCGGATGCTGTCTTCTGAAGCTTGGACGAGCGAGGCGGCCTTTGTGTAGTGAGACCCGGAGGCGGTGACACCCGGCGGGGTCTGGGTTTGCTCCAGGTAGATGAGCGATCATCTCTAGCCTGTGCATAGCCTTGCTGAGGCTTCTTCCACGGAGTCCCGCAGAGGCGGCAAGTGTAGTTGGCCTGAATGCGGTCCTCCCAGATCCAGTTGTGACATCCGGCTTTGCCACAGCATTGGTATGCCCTCATCCACGTCATGCCGAAGCTCTGTGCCAGGTGCCAAAGAGCTCTTCAGGGGTGAGCAGCAGGAAGACGTGTAGAAGGGACGTAGCTCCAGTGCCGAAGTAGTCGTCGAGGCAAGGAGGAAGGAGCTATCACTTGAGCAGAAATGGCTTGAGCCATATATTTATATCACTATATGTATATATTATATATATATACTATGACTATAACCCAAGCAGCCAAACTTGATTCTTGTTTGGTATGACAACGCGTGGAGAGAACGCACAAAAACCAGAACACACCAAGCCAGCGGACAATCAAGCCTACACTAGCTGAGCGTTTGGGACAATGAAAATCACCTATTTAAGGACACACCAAGATATCTGTACTGCAAAGCATTACAGTAAAGATGGTAGATGGGTGTGTTCTTAGATAGGGGGCCACCCCTGGCCCAATGGGTTTCTACATATACCCTATTCAAAATCCACAGATTAGCGACTTCTTTTCGCCGACAGTACCGGCCAGTAGCATGGGAGGTTTGTATTGCGCCCCCCTTGTGGGACAGAAGGTTCGTTGTTGATTGGGATTTATTCTGGCCGACCACAACTCCTCTTGCGAGGAGTACGCCGTTGATGACAACGAGAACTGGGAACTGGGAGAAAGGTATATTTTTCAGGAAGGGCCCCTCCCTGGAACCACCAGTTCTCCTCGAATTCGATGACCGGCCTTTGCATTTCCCACACACTTCTTCATCCCGGTGCACAAAGGCCATGCTGATGTCCTCCGGCGAGTTGCACGACTCCCCTAAACCAGGACATGGAGGCGCTTGAAACCACCTTTCTCGTCCCCTCCCAAAGGTGAGTGGGTGCAATGTCAGTGGATGCCGTGGATGGCCCGGACTCTCCAAACATCTCCAAAAAAAGAGCACTGGCAGCGGGCCCTGGCAGCTGGCCATGTGGAAGGAACTCTCGCACCCAGTCCCTTTAAGCAGGACATGGTTTGTTGGATGACCATTGTCTACAAAGAGGTGAATTCCACTTACATCATGTTTATTTCAGGGAGTATATCTGGTGCGAACTTCTGTAACATGCTTCATGTCAAGTCTGCAGCACTATTTTCTTTGCATGACTATTTCAAAGCTTCTCCAACAAACGACCAACCACTTTCAGTGCCTCCCCCCCGCACCAATCATCCCAAACCCACCTCCCCAAAGCATAAACCAAAAATAAACCTCAGAAACGACCAACCTGCAGACTCAGACCGAGACCGGTCCTGGCGATTGTAGTGGACGGTGTATTGGTAGAACAGGGGTGTGCCGAAGATCCACACTTCACCATTCAAAGGGGTCTGGTAATCGATGGGGCTGAAGGCCAGCATACACACCTGCCGGTGAAGGGCCGTTTTCTCCCAGTCTGGAGGTCACCGTAGTGAAAGTGAACGGAATATCCCGGAGGTATCTAGTAAAGAAGCACTGCCCAACATAACCTGCATGTCAGAAACCTCTAGTTATAATATGCACTTTGCTTTTGAATGCCTTTTGCTGCCTTCATTCCAAAATATGCTCGAATGCCCCTAAAATAGGTACCATCGATGTAATTTTTGCTGGTTAGGCTGATGAACACTTTACAAGCGAAGGAGTGACCTTCTGGTGAAGGGTGGTGTAAAGGGAAAAGGACAACCCTTCGATTTGAAGGTTGTCTTCTGTTCAACTGTTTATAGCAGCATAATGAAGGACTCCGTGTAGACGTGTTTTAGGTGACTGGTGGATATTTATAAATCCCCTAGCTGCAACAAATCAACTCAATGGATGTGTTTTACTCATGTCGATTTTAATTGATTACATCTATGTGGAAGGGATTGTTAGTGCCTAGTGGATGTTTGTCGCTTAAAGCATCCCACTGAATATTGGTGCCAAGATCATACTTAATGGAACAACAGCATCATCCAAGCAACGTTTGATGTTTGTTTGGCAGGAAGGAACTGGAAGCTGCAAGGCTCACTGCTTCCACTCAAAACCGCAACAAATGGGACAAATCGGCTGCCCTGTGGTTCAAGGGAATTCTGGAAGAGAATTTGTTAACACTAATAGTGGCCGTTCCATGTCGTTCCGCCAGTCTGAGCAAAGGCTTTGACTTGTTTAAGCTGAATATATAGCTCAAATAGCTCGGCAGAGAATATATATTATATGGATCATAGCTTACAATGTTCAGAAACCACCAAGGTATGAAGTGGGATAGTTTATGCCTTTTACGAAAGTACTCCCAAGGCAGGCTCCTGGAAGATGTGTTCGCATGAGGAAGCAGTGGTGATACGGGGACTTCCATCTGCATGGCTTTGTTAAAAACCAAGCTTGAAAGACGTTGCATTTTGATGCATGTGGTCTGGCTTCTGTTCCAACGCAGCACCTCCTTGTGCTCTGTCTCCTGGACCTTGGCTCTGTGCCGGCGAAATGACCGGACACTACAGGGCTAGCGTCTAAATGCCTTATGTCACTTATGTCCCCATCTTACATATAAATACACGTTCATTCACATACTACTTACAGTACAAGTACTGTCCATGAATGCTTAGATTGCAAAGCGAAACCAACCCATATCTAGAGTCATTGTTCAGGGAAAGCATCCTGCAACACCAAAGGATGATAGAGGACAATCTAGTGTCTAAACTTTATCGTGGGTTTCCGAGTGATTCTCCCAATTTCCTCCTTAACAAACTTCTTTAAGCAAAGGACAAGAACACGCAACCCCCCCCCGCCCCGCCCGCTTTCGCGTTCCGGGCGCCGCAGTCCCCTCCGTTGAAACCACCCGGCGCAATGCGTCCATCGCTCGATCCGACGTTGCTCGGCACAGGTCGAGCGGCGTTCAGAGGAAAGCCAAAGATGTTGCGAACTTTATCGACCTCATTTCGAGTCTTTGGACGTGAAGGCCCGTTTCTCGGACTGTCCGACCCCGTTTGGGGGAGACCTTCGCCTTATAAAGAAGGGCTTGCATTCATAGCAGGATCTGCCGGTTCGCAACTCACCCGCGTTGCGGGTGAACCATCGACATTGGCACCCCAACCACCAAGCGACAACGACTCCATAGGTAGATTTCACGGGCGTCCGACAGCCTTCGAATTCCGGTTCCTATTCATGGAACTAAGAGCATTGATAAATCCTAACATGGACAGCCTTCTAACTCAGATTCATGACAGCTTCTTTGTTGAGGATCCTGGTGGACTGCCATGTGTTGGACCTAACTCGGTCCGACCTCCACTTCCGCATTCTTGGACATGACGTAGCTGCGCGGGGAGAGGCTAAGCCTCAGCACCGCAGCACGAGCCCGGTCATGGACTGGGTGATCGTATCGGCATGTGAAGCTGAGAGGTGAGAGATGTGAAACAAGGGGGGTTGAACTTCACCAGCGACAAGAAGCAGCTTCGAAGTCAACATCATAAACTCGGTTCTTGCTAATCAATGAGCTTCATATGGTTTCATGGTCAACGGTGCCCATTCTCTAAAATGGGGTCAAGTCTCTTCTTGGTGTGGCCATTGGCGCCCGCCACGTGAAATTGAATCTTGGGCATCTCTTGGTCGAGGTCCACGTCGCCGATCCACTTGGCGCAATGCCTGAGCAGCTGTTGAGCTTCTCCACTGCAAAGCAAACCCATGGCCTTTCATGCTCAGTGTCCTCCCATACCTCCGAAATCGCCAGGGTGTTGGGCCATTGCGACCATCTAATGCTGGTTCTTGTATGGTCCATTCCATGGCGCCGGTCCCGAAGCTTCGGTACCGGTCTGGACGACTCGACGTGCCGAACGGCCGACCGATTCTCGACCGGTGCTCACGAATTCACCCAGAACCGGCCGCACTTCCCAGCATCTTCACCACTTCCCAGCATCTGTTTCTCCTCCCAGTTGGGTCCCAAATGCTCCATCAACAGCTGAATGGTCAGGCTTTGAGGGAGATTGGCAGAACCTGCGGGCCGACACACTGAGAGGTTCAAAAGGTCCAGGAACCTCGAGTGCAAAAAAAG
Organism: Durusdinium trenchii; assembly: GCA_963970005.1. Lineage (NCBI taxonomy): Eukaryota > Dinophyceae > Suessiales > Symbiodiniaceae > Durusdinium > Durusdinium trenchii. Next base: position 334,614 of record CAXAMN010023596.1, read on the forward strand.
AGTCTGGAAAGAAACAGTTTGAGGTTGCAAGCGCAGCAAGGGCGCGTGGTTTTTATGTTTTACCCTAAGAATCAAGGACCCTCAAAGGCGAAGGTTTTGAGGGTCGAAACCCCTGCTATGCAGGGTCAAAACCCTCCATAGGAGGGTCTAATGATTCTTAGGGTAGTATTTGTTTTCAGGGACGGGAGGGGCACGGGGGGGTCCAAAACCACCCCTTCGTCGATGCGTGGCGATGTTCGTCAGCGAGCGTGAAGAGCTCGCTGACGGAAGTCAGGGAAGATCGGCCCGGAAGGAGCAGTTGAAAACCTTTGGGGACTTAGTTATCATAGTCGTCCGCCAACACTCATGTAACATATGACGATATGATGCTCCTCCTGGAGTCCTGGGAGTGCCAACACATGCAATTGAGGAAGGAAGTCCCCGGCTGTTTGATGCGTTGTGCAGCACCCGCGCAGAAAGAAGGCATAGCCAGGTCCACCAGTGAAATTCCTCCACGGGAGGCTGTTTGAGGTGGCCCAAATGCTCTCGGAAGAAGTTTGGAAGAATTAAGGAACCAACATGTTGCCTGTGGCACTGCCTGTGGCTCATCGATTGTACTGAGGTCCCCAGTTCTGCCTTTGCAACATCACAGCTAGCACTACGTTGCCCACAGCCAGGCTGGGAACCGTCTGAACTTCCAGTCGTGGAACCGCTGGGAGTTTCAGGCGTCAGTCCTCCCTTGGATCACCAACCCCAGATGCCAAAATTGAGCCATGGAAGCAGCGCCTAGCGGCTCCGGCTCCGGGTCAAAGGTTTCTTCGGCTGGATCGGCCACACTTTCGCCTGCGGCGTGGGCACTTGAGCTGAAGTGCTCAAGGAGTACACTCTTCAAACAAAAGAAAGAAGTTAAACATGTATTCTACACGGCGTGAGAAACGGGATAGTTAATCGTGCAAAGCTGTAGCAGCACCTTGCATAGACAAAACCCCACTCGATATCTTATTGATTAGTCACATATACTACTGTATATATACTGTATCTACGTCATATTCACCTTTGACCTGCTGCGCATTGACTCTCGGCCTTTCGAAAGAGCTGAAACTGCTTCCACTCGAACGGAGCCTGGATGCCATCACGGGAAGGTGATCGTCAAATCAGCACGCTTTCGGAGAACCGCTTAAACAGAATGAAGCAGGATGCCGAAGCAACCGAGAAGGGCTCAAAACGCTGCACCTGCAAGACTTTATAACACATGATCGATCTGTTTAATGGATTGGATTGGATCTTGTGACTCGAGACCTTGGCTCATGGTGGCCGGCAGAAAAATAGGCATCTCACATCTCCATCATCTCTGATGTGGAAATCCATAAGATAGTGTGGGTAGTTAGTCATATCGTGTTATATCAATTAAACTTGTGAAACGACCCACCTCGGACCCCAGTGGACTAGAAACAACAACGAGCATCAACACCCTCCCCCCACCCGCCCAAGTGGCCACTAAGCGCTGCCCGTCTCCCCGGGCCCGAAACGGCCCGAAGCGGGCCGATGGACTCAAACGCAGGAGTCACCGGTCGTCCACCCCACCTGTGCTTGGGCCAAAATGCTAGTAGCGGTGCCCTTGTTACTAGTAGCTTCTTAATACTAGTAAGGCACTTGTTACTACTAGCGTGGCACTTGTTACTAGTAGCTTCTTGTTCCTTGTTAACTAGTAGCATCCTTGCTACTAGCGTGCCCGCGCCTATGCTTGGGCCAGGCATGTGCCGAGCCTTGGCGCTGTCGCACGGGTCCACAGAGGTCGACCCACCGCGGTCGCACGGTAAAGGGGGAACCTACGCACTCTGCATTCCCAAAACGGATACTCTCCGAACTAGCATGGAAGTGGATGGCACCACCTGTTTGTAGTGGATTTCATGGTCTTCCGAACTCGGGGCCATGGCATCCACGTAACCATGTGAGTTCCAGGGAGTGTACCCGCCTTATTTTACAAAAGTAACCCTGCGACCCTCCGGATGGAACAGCAAATGGATTTGGCAGGAGCCCTCCTGATCCTGGCTAATATGGAGATGTTGGATCATCCCTCAGCCTGGTCTATGGTACATGATGCCACCAAGCACCCCTGGACTTACTAGTGCCATTAAGAATAATAGTGAAGGAAGTTTGACACTGTTGCAGGGTTGGCTGCTTCACCACTGAGGGCCTTTTATCAAAGAAACTTAAAGGAACATCATTTCAATCAAATCAACACAAATCCGCAAACGTCATGTTTCCGGGAAGCACTCTTTGATCCCCAGGGATCACAGAAGGCTTTTGAGAGCGAGTGTGTTGTCAACTTCATGTCTACCACCCTGAAATATTCAAGGAAGTGGATGGCAGCCATCTTCCTCCACAAAACAGGTGGTTTTCCACTTCCATGTGACTTTTCTTCGCCCCAAAAAACCAGCCCAAACTGGAGCGCTTCTTGACCTCCCCAGTGCGGACCTCGGACGAGGACTTTTGTGATGTTCGTAGACGTGGTTCACGAGGACGGAGACCGCTCTTTCGATCGATCGAGCGGGCGCACCGCGGCACCCGATCCCTTGCCGCCGATCCCGTGTCCCGTGGGGTCCAAGTGGCCATCACGTCCGAAATCGTCTTCAGGATCACTCTCCTTCGCTTGGCTTCGGCCCGGCCCACCACCCACACGGCATTGGCATCTCGCTCACCATCTGCGTCATGGCGCTGAACAGAGGTGTCGACCAGTCCTGGAGACGTCCACGAGGATGGTGCTGAACACCATCAATGCTTCAGAAGGGTTGATACATGTTGCTAGTAGGTTGGAGGCCATCGCTACTAAGGTGGAAGGTTGATGCCGACGCGGATGCATGAGAGTGTAAGCATGCCATGCCCGTTTTCTTAGACCTATATATAGACATACTCTTTTCGACCGTCCTGAAGGAGGAGTCACCCGGACCCCATCTTTCTCCAGCTTCGACAGTTCCTGCTTGAGCTTTTCGTGCACATCCTCCCAAGGGCCGGAGTGGCCAACCCATGCGGTGGGCCGACACAAGAGCGAGGTGGGCGCAGGGTGGTGGGGGTTGCCGCATATGGCCCAAGTAAATGGCCCGTTGCAATCCCCCGAGTCAAGAAGGGAGCTAAATCAACTCAACAACGCGCCCGTTCAGTTCCAGGCACCTAGCCATCCAAGCGGTCTTGCAGCCTATCATAGCCGACATCTGTTGCTGGACATACCCATGATCACAATGGTCGTTTTCACGCTGCCTACACTTCTACGACTCTGGGGGGGGGTCATGTGGTGTAATTCTAAATTCTACAGAATCCCTGTGCGGGGGTGGCTTGTCTTTTAAAGTAGCTCATGGCTTGTCGGTGATTCAACGTCGCCGTCGTCACATTCGCCCTCATATCTAGCCACTCCCCGAAACCTTTGTCGCCTTTGTACTGAAAATGATCATTTCGGATCATTTATATAGGTGCTTCCAAGTATCGTGCACAACTCCGAGGTGAGTGGTGCGCACTTTTCTGAAAGCTCCTCCAATTGTTTTGCACTATTCACTATGCATTTACCGTCCTAAGTCCCAAATGCTCCCAAATGCTCTGGTTCTCCAATGATGAGTCGTGCTGTTTTTTCACATTTCCTGCATCAACACACATCCCCCTTTTGTGTTCATCTGAAATATGTGTCCCACAGTTACATACCAAACCTTTCAGCTCAATGATTAATTCGAACCTCCCAAAATCCAAATGCACCAGCCCGATCAGCCACGCAAACCAAATCCTGCCTGGCAGCGCTGCCACTGCTGGCAAATGGATTCGAACAGCTGGGCGATCTTTTCTTCCCCGCCGGCGATCAGCGTGGTGCCGCTGTCGGGGATGATGGTGCAAGCCGTCTGCATCTCAGGCGTTTTGCCTGCAGACAAGTATGGGGAACACCAAAATGGAGAAATGGTGGGTGTGGCCTTTCTGGGAGAATCAACTTGGCAGGGAGGGGGTCCCTCGGTCGAAAGTCGAAATGCTCATAGTCAAACACCAGGGTAGGGCCTGGTAGGGCTTGTGGACCGCTTGTGGATGGATAGGTCCTCTATAATCCCCTATCTCCGAACACATAGCACATTCTCGAAAGATCCACATCACAGATCCCTCAAATACATGGTTCATCCTAAGAAGTGTTTCCACCCCCTGTCGTTCGTTTCTCATCGACTGGTCCACAACAGTCAACCCTGACGTCAGCGTTTTTGTGTTGAGGTTTTGGGCCATCCCACATCCTGAGACCATCCCCCTCACCTGAGCTCACTGAGTTCTTTCTATCAAGCACTCGTGCTTCGTCGGCCGCTTCGGCGTTCATGGTTCGTGGGGATGAGAAAAGGACGAACATGTGGTAGACGGTGAGCAAAGGATGCACAAATGTATCAACAGCCAACGAACCGTTTGATTGGCCAAAAATTGCATGGGATTCTATGCAATCTATGCAATGGGGCAGGTTCCATCTTCATCTTAGTGCGCACTGGTGCCAACCCCAGCCAACCCAACCCTCATGTTGATACAGTTAGAGGGGGTCAGCAGGACCATCTTGGGGCAAATTACAGGATGTGAATGTGAACCTACAAATAATGTAGACTCTTGAGGACCATAAACCCCCCATATGAAGAGCGAGTACATACAAATACCAAGGCCTCCTGGCCTGGCCGCTCTTCGTTTTGCTGCCATCAACCACTTGCACGTTCCCTCCAGATCAACCAGACCGCCGCAGAAACGCGGGTGGACGCGGGTGGAGGGCCGCCCAGGCACTTTTGGGGTCGCAAAAGCTCAACGTTTGCGTCTCGTCTCCCACGGAGATGCCCTGAAAGTCCAGGGCCCAATGCAAATCCCCCACGGCTGTCCTTAGGTTGTGATGTTGGGTGTTTCAATCAGGAACGGAAGCGAGCGTTGTTGGGCGTTTCTGTTTCGCGGCGCCATCGACGTACGTCGTCTCGTCCGGGAGTCGCTGGGTGACGTGACTCGGAGGAGAGTCATTGCACTGGGACTAGGACTCACTAACATGGAAAGTCGTCTTCCAAAGGGATCATTGTTCATTTCCATGTTTGTGAGTCAGAATGCAACTGACTTTTGCCGGATAGAATCCGTAACTCCGCATGTTGGCTGAGCAATCCTGTCTTAGACGGATGTGGTCATTCATCTCCACTTGGCGAGGCGATGGGCGGCGAAGGCGCCTTTTTCTGCTTCGTGAACATCACTGCAAGATTGGTTAATATATGGGTGAAGGATGGTTTTTGAGGCTTATGTGAATTAGGTCTTGCAGTTTTCTGTCCAATCGATATAACTCGTTTCAAATTCGAAATGACTAAATGTCTCCTGGCTATACTCCCGTCTGCAAAAGGAGAATCTGCTCCAATTGCCCTCAGTCAATGGTTTGGTTTGGCCACCGGCGGGTCTAGTGACTAGTAGACTCGTAGACAGTTGGAGTCCACCCGTGTGACTCGTGGAACACGGCAATGTGGATGTTCCTCACGAAAATGATCAATAGACTATCAAGATTGTACCTTACCCTCCCTCCAACAATCATGGAAGTGGATGGAGGTGGAAACTGGCCACTGGAAAGTTCATGAGGGGCAGGAATCGCAACAAGTCTGGCAGATTCTGCTATCTCTTCAAATTCAACAGCTCGCACGCCTTATATATCTAAGCTTTTATATGACCGAGCTAAGTACCAATGATGCCCATTGCTCGTCAACAGGCAAAAAGAATCCCCTACTAGTTTCCAGGCAGCTTGACATCTCCCAATATTTAATATTTGTGTCATATAATGTTGCCAAAAGATCATCACATATCTGGTCATCACCATGGTCGAAGAATACGATTTCCAGGAACTCCACCAGGCGAATCTCTTCCAAACCCCCGTCGCGCGGATGAACTGAACCCATACCGAACCGATGTCGCCTTTCACGAGCGTCATCGTGTATTTGCGCGGCTTGGTGTTGATCCCTAGGACACCATCCGACTTCCGGTTGAAGCACATCGAGAAGCCTGGGAAGGGTCGAAGAAGTGGACCACGTATTAACTGAAAACACCAAGGAGAAATGATAGATGTACCAGGAAGAAACAGGGGCAAACTCAAACTCAATCAGAAAACACATTTCACTCCCAAAGATGGAGTTCCTGTGGTCATTAATGTCGACGTAGGATTAATCAACGCTCCCCCCTTCAAGGTCAACAAGGTCTGAGTTTGGAGGTATTGGAGGACCACATCCCCTTAATAAAGGGTGATGACGAGATGAGGACCTGGACCTGATGATGGATGATGGTTCATGGGATTCTGTGTCATGAGAGATTGAACCATGAGAACCATGAGACTATTGGGAAACCATTTGGTGACAGCATTGGAAAACAAGAATGAGGCCAAAGGATGGGGTTGATTAATAGGAGGATAGGGTCCTACTATGGGGGGGGCGGGTAGGGCCTGTGTGAGGGGTACCCTTTGTGTGTCAGCGTGATAAAGTTAAAATGTTGATAGAGGTTTAAAAGGGGGAAAATTACCGACTCTTGCTAGAAAGGTGTTGGGGTTTGGGGGGATGGCTGGTAGGCAGTTGAGAGGTGGTGGTGAGAATCAGGAAGATGACGAGATAAAAACACCAATGATATCTCTCAAAGAGATGGCATGAGACAAGGGTGGATCAGAAGATCAGTTTCACCATGGACCAAAAGATATTGGAGACTGGCCAAAGAGACAGTAATATAAACGAATTATATAAATAAATAGTCAACTAATGTCAACTATATTTTTTCTGGGGCAGCTGGGGTTGATTAATAAATAGGGGGATGTTTCTGCCCAGGAAAAAAACATATTAGGGGGATGCCAAGGTGGAAATCTAGGTGTTAAATTGTATTGGGGGGGTCGAGCTGGGATTGAATAGGGGGTGGTTACTTCATCCTATGTGCGCATTACATTTTCTGATGGCCTTTGGATGGTTGGAAACTACGCGTACGAACCACACCACGTCTCGGTGGACTGCGGGGGGGGAGTGGTCCGTGGCGACGAGAACGAACCCCGTCCAAGCGGCCCAAAGCCGGAGGGCCTGCTTCACGGCACCTTACACCCTCAATATGGCAAGCAATCGAATATGATGGAATATGGTCATATAGCATATATATATAGCTATAAGATAATCATATTCCTAATAACAGTCCTATTAGCTAATAAGATTGGAGTGTCCTATATTGGAATTATTTGGTATAGTTTAGATCATCAGTCCAATTCCGTACACCCCAAACATCCCATGGACCCTGAGAATCCACCCGGGCGGCCCGGGGCAGCCCGGGAGTATATACTTGTGTCATCGACGTGTCCGGACGGACGTAAGCTCTATTCCAACTCCGCCTCCCGGGTCGTTGACCCACACTCGCCTTGGACGTGTGCTTGGTCAAAAAATCCTGGCGCCTTCACACCCAGTGGCTCTCCTGGCCGGCGTAGGGCCTGCAAGGCGGGCGAGTTGGGCAGCTGAGCAACATCGACACCGCTTTTGCCACGAACGACCCCGAAATTCAAGTGAATCATTGGTCGTTTGATGGCGCCCAGGTCGTGGACAAATCCACTCTGTCTCCGAGAACTGCAGCCAGATCCATCGCGTTCCATCAAACTTCACAGCCCAAAACAAGCCCAAACCCAACACTGCTGTGCCTGAAAGAGCTAAGGCTAATTACGAAGATTGAACCGTCCCAAAAAACCACACATGTTGATCATTGTTGATCCCTGTTTTCAACAGGTTCCAACTCTAAGGTCAAAAGCAGCTCATGTTTGAGCTTGGATAGATATGAAATCTATTGAAATATCCCCCTGTGAATTCACCCTGACCCCCAAGGGTGGTCATTTTATAG
>CAXAMN010023596.1:362458-381868 GCA_963970005.1 Durusdinium trenchii
ATGACCCCCAGGGGTCCATGGTTTATAGAGGAAATTCACAGGGCTATATTGAAATCTTGTAGTAGTTTTGGAAACCTCTTGGGTCCTCTTGGGATAATGTTAGTACGCAAGGTTATCCAAGTTGTCGGCTTTTGTGCTTTTTGGGCGTTCAATCGCCCTTCTTCTCTCTTCCTCTCTCCCAATTTGTGCTTGGAACCCCTCGCCTTCGAGGGTTTGACGGTTTGTCTGCAGTAAACTCTGGGACATGCGGCACGTCTTTCCCAACCATCGACGGGCCACCATCAACCCGATGAGGGTTGAAAAAAACACTCGTCGATAATTCTTCGGAAACAATGATGGTCCTTCGAGGCTTGCAGGGGCCCATGCGGGGTTTCCGCTGATACATGATCCATGTGATGTCAAGAAGTAGGGAATGAGTGGTGCGACTCATAGGGAATGAGAGAAGAATGTCATGGAACGTGTGGCCCGCGTGATTCTCTTTAGTGGTCCCCTGGCCGTCTTTGGAACCTGTCCAGTCGGGCACACGCCGCGACCCCGCGTCTGTCGATGTTCCTTCATCCCCCAGGCCTTCTTGCTACCTGGACGGCCCAAGCCTAAGATGCCCTCGAAGTGGGTCTTGATATCCAAGTCATGATCCACCATCAGAAACAAGCCGTTCCTCGATGGAAACGATGGAAACCAAAGCAGCGAACGAGTTCACTCGATTTGCTCTGGTCAAAGCTTTGGAGCATGAAGGAGGCACCCACCCTGCATTCGTTGGGACATCTACAGACCTGAAGGCCTTGGTAACCAAACGAGCTAGAGCGAGTCGAAGATGGGCAAAGCACACCCCAAACCTCACCCACGGCCCGAATCGTGGAGATCTTGACGATGTCGGATGGTTTTCCCCGAAACCTTCACGTCTGCCAGGGCTCTTTAGGTAGGCCTTCACCCGTCCAATTTGGACATCGTCGCTGGCAATGTTAATGGCCACATCTCCACTGCCAAAGGTGATGACCTCATGGTACAAAGAAGGCGCAGTCGCACGTTGCTGAACCTGCTGCACGAGCCACATGGCAAAAGCCAAATCAACGAGGTATGAACAAAGGATGGGCTGTTGGGCACATGCTGCAACCATCTCATCAAATTCATCCTGTGTAAGAAAGTAAAAGGCTCGTTACCTCAAGCCTCAATCCATGTTATTCCGATCGTTCTGTTGATGGATGTTGTTGTGCTCCATGCTTTGGAGCAGTTCCACACTCGGAGGGCACAGAGAGAAAGCAAACATGAGACATCCCCTTCAGGCAAAGGAAGCAGCCACGAGCGAACCCCTGGCATTCACAATGCAGCAGCATTGGCTCCCACGCAGGTTCAAACATGCAATGCTATCCAACCCATGGTTCTTCACTTCCCCTTCTGTCCTAAACACCGGGCAGCCTTCAGGTCGGTCAGTGAACCCTGCACCTGTAGTCCTTCTGTGCATTCGAGAACAAACTCATGCGTCTCGTTCACACAGAATCCAGGCCCCCCCCCGGTTCGACCATCGCTCTCACCGCCAGAAGACCATCTTGGCAGGCTCTGCCTTCTGGTCTTTGGGGACCTCACCCTGAGACGCTCTGCGAACGGTCGCATCAGCGAGCACTGACTGGGATGTTCGACGATGGGGGAGACTTTGGCATCTTTCTTTGGAGTGCGTGCTTTGTGATTTTGCCGTCAACCATGGGCCGAAAAACATGTCAAGTATTATTGTCTAAGTCTAAGTCGGTTGCATCAGGTTGCCATGTCTCAGGCCGCGCGGAAGCAGGGGCCACCAACGCCAAAGACTCCTGGATTCCATGATCCCAGAATCAATTGTTGATAACTATTTCCAAACACTCCATGTATGAAATGGTGTAATTCATTCAGTACATACAGTAATTAGGGTCATAATATGGTTATTTACTCATGCAGTAAATGGATGTCAATGGCGTGTCTGGGATTCTTTCGTTCCTGGAGTGCCTGCTTTCCTTTCTTGCATCGCCCCAGATCGATCTCACTCCGCCCAACCGACGCGGCGCGGCGATGGGTGCAACGCCTTGGAGTAGTTCCTCGCATCAAAGAGGGGCACATTGAAGGAGTCGGAGCTGATTGGATCCTTGGAGCGGAGCATCGCCCAGGCGCCTCTCGTTGGATTCGGACGATGTCAGTCAGCTCCTCAAGTGACAAAAAATAGATCGAGAAAAGCAATTGGTTGAGCCAATCAAACATGGGATGAGACACATAGTAACAAACACTGGTAGGTGTTGTTCAACATTAAACTCCTTGAACCCCTTTTCTCACAGCCTGAAGGGGTGCTGATATGTGGCACCTCGGATTCCAAACCACTCGAATAAAAGTAAAGTTGTCGGATGAAACCCTGGAGTGTGAAAGTGCTAATCTTTGAGGAAGTCTTCACACTGATCTTGGACTAGAAGACCTGCATGGTGGAGAAAAAACCATCATACAAGTCGGACAGGTGCCTCGCAGGACCCCCAAACTCGAGCCCCTCAAACCTGTCACGCATGAGACGTGAACGAGTGATTGATGAATGTATGCGTTTTGCCAATGACTCCTTTCTCTTCCTAAAGAGGCTTTGTGCATGTGTTGAGTGAATTATTGTGAAGACCTGTGAAGCCTTGAAATAAATTCTGTCCACTCGACTGCTGGCTCAAGGACTGTTTAATTCTGAGAGTGGGAATACAGTAGTAACCGTCACCTGACGACATATATGTCCAGCTTTCCCAGACCTCACGCCTACCACAATGTCCATTAATTTCCTATATATACGTGAAACTCCCGTGAACAGCATAGACATATAAACCAGTACAATGTACATGACTTGATTGGCATGAATGAAACCATCTCAATTTGATCAACCAGCCTTCCTTCCACTACCTTCCCATCTACGACACTTAGCTCTCTAACCCCCACACCTCGCCAACCCTCTCTTAACCACCTCTTCTCCGCCCTTCGAATTCGCTACGTACTATCGGCATGCCATCCCCGGCATCTCCCCATCGAGCCATGGCGCGGAGAAGCAGGCGCGGCCTCACTCGGAAGGACAAAGCTTACAGGAGCAATCCTTGACGATGCAATTGTCGCTCCCGGTGTCCGCCACCAAATCCAAGCGCTGCGCGGGGTGCCCCACGGAGACCCGGACCTCGAGTCACGGGGTGAGGGGAGGATGCAAACCCGTGATATGTAAGGGCAAAATATGTATATCAAAGTCGTAAGTAGTGAGGTTTCAGGATCATGTATGGACTTGTGACTTGCTCATGCTTGCTCTTTGCAATTTTTGGTTGGGGTGGCCAAACGGCCAAACAGATCTCGTATGCTGTTCACGCGCGCATCGACCAGTCGGCTCTCACCCCTTCAGTTGGCTCGGCTCAGTCGGTCGCTCTCACCCGAGGCGCTGAAGAGTAGGTCTCCCGGTTGGAGAGAGGTGTGCAGGTCTCGCCGCTGTAGCTCTGATCGCCGCTGTAGCTCTGATAGACGACCAGGCTTTGGGCCACATGGAAGAGGATTAAGGATTTTTTCACCTGGCGAAGCGTGAGTCGATCGGAGTGAGGACCTTCAACCTGAAAGATTCCTGGTCCACCATTGGTTTGAGAGCCTGCATCCCGAAGAATCATGGTATTTACATGTATTTGCCAACGAGTTCATACTTGCAAAGCCAGCTCAACCTGTCTTGGAATGGAAGGCTGTGGTTTCGACTAGCAGCTATGGTCTCTTGCTTTCTGTCGCGGTCTGTCTCCGGTCTCCGGTGTCGGTTGATGGACACCCCGAATCACCTCTTTTCGGGGCTACCCATGGAATGCCCAAACAGGGGTGTCCTGGAATATGTTCTTCCTATACTCAATATTTAGAGCATTGCCCAATAAGAAGCAATACTCCATATTAACCACATGTTGAAAAATGTGTGATATAATACCTGTTGGGTCAAACACAACATCGAGACACGAATCAGCAATACACCATGAGCATGCACATGCAAGATAATGACGAGGAAGGCGACATATACTAAACTTACAAAAGTACCTTTATTGAACAGTCCTCTTCATTGAGGTTCTTTTACTACAAAAGGCTCTTGCTGTACATCTTTTGTGCGGGATGTTCCTATCTCGATAGAGTCTCAGTTTGTTGTGCACGTTGTGCGCCATCTCTCTATCTCTCTCTCCCTCTCTCCCGCCCCCCCCTCCTCGGACTGGCGCTTCTAGCGGGAAAACACAATTCCAAGCAATGACTAACTGACAATCAGCAGGATCTCAAAACTTAGTGCTTCAGGTCCGGCTATGTGATTCAACATTTCAACAACGGCTCAATGAGATTCTGATCGACCCAGTCTCGCATCCCTTATGCGGGACTGTATCTTAATGGGGGTGGCCCCCCAGCCAAGCGGTTTGGGTCAATTGGTCTTCCAGGTCTTTTGGGGGTCCCCATTCCATGCACATGATGTTCTCCTCCATACTTCTATAGGACTGATTGCCTTGCCCACTCTGCAGATCCATGCACATGTCCGCAACCCCGCAATCCTGTGACGTGATGTGGCCCTGCCTTGCTATGCATATAGTACGTAATCGGAGGTCACCAGTGATTGGCGACTTATGGTTGGTAGTAGTTCGTGAATAGCAAACTTGAGCGGCAAATGGCAGCAAATACAGTTGCAGCCATGCCGTTCTCAGTCGGACAGGTGCAAGCATGAAGTCTACTTGGATCAACGAGTCACCAATAGCCTACCCCAGATTATTTTTGGATCTCCACTATACCATCCTGGTAATTAGGAGAAAACGCCTCGTGCACCAAGCATGCGAACAAAATCTGCCCAAAGGACGGGGTAGTGACACAAGAAGATGCTGTGCGAGGTTCTGTCCAACTAAAGAGCTCAAGTCCAGTCCAGAATCATTGTTGCTATGATTTGGTATGTCTACGGTCCCACGTCCAGAATCTTCGGGCGAGGGCGACTCCTTCCCTGTGTCCTCGTCCGCTCCTTCACGCCGGGGAGCGGAGCGCTCCTTCAGCTCGGGCTCCACACACCGACAAGACGCCCTCCACACCTCGGCGCCGACGAGAGTTCACGCGGCGAAGCTTCTGCACACGACGTCGGGGTGGGACGCTACGCCCCAAGAGCAAAACCGCTGGTTCGCCCTATTCTTTTTGTTTGGTCATTGGGGTATCTATTGAATTGGTGCTTGATGCCGAATTTGGACAGATTGAGGTATTTGGCAATATTTGGCATTTGTGTTTAACGTACAATTTGGTATGTCATTGGCTGCTGGAGCCAAATAGCAAATTACTTTACTTCGAGTGATCCCCACCATGACATTCATACATTTTATTGTATAAATGTCATGGTGAGGATATTATGGTTCAGAACCATGCTCGCTGCACTTTTTTTATCTATCTGGCATATCTTCTTGCATTCTATCTGGCGAACTATCTAGCATACTATCTGCCATTCAATCTGCCATTCTATGTGGCAATCTATCTGACATATTCTGACATACTATCTGGCATACTGTCTGGCATACTATCTGGCAATTCGTCTGGCATACTATCTGTCATTCTATCTGGCATACTGTCTGGCATACTATCTGTCATTTTGTCTGGCATACTATCTGTCATTCTATCTGGCATTTTATCTGGCATTCTATCTGGCATATTTTCTGGCATTCTATCTGGCAATGTATCTAGCAATCTATCTGACACACTATTTGGCATACTATCTGGCATATCTTCTTGCAACATTCTATCTGGCAATCTACCTGGCATTCTATCTGGCATTTTATCCGGCAAACTATCTGGTTGAAGTCCAGCGGTGCGCACTGCGATCGGATCCTTGCGGTTGAGGTCCAGCGGTGCACACTGCGATCGGATCCTTGCGGTTGAGGTCCAGGGGTGCACACTGCGATCGGATCCTTGCGGTTGAGGTCCAGGGATGCACACTGCGCTCGGATCCTTGCGGTTGAGGTCCAGGGGTGCACACTGCGATCGGATCCTTGCGGTTGAGGTCCAGGGATGCACACTGCGATCGGATCCTTGCAGTTGAGGTCCAGGTGTGCACACTGCGATCGGATCCTTGCGGTTGAGGTCCAGGGGTGCACACTGCGATCCGGAGCTTGCCAAACAAGATCGGCGAAGCAGATTGGCGAAGCAGATTGGCGAAGAAGATTGGCGATGAAGTTTGGCGATGAAGATTGGCGAGGAGGTTGGCGAGGAAGGAAGCAAGGAGGAAGGAAGGAAGGAAGGAAGGAAGGAAGGAAGGAAGGAAGAGGAAGAACAACTGCGCTGAACCCAAAGAAACACTGAAAAAACAAACTATTGAAACAACTATACACGCAGGACACAAAAAGGGGCATCGGATATCAAAACCTCCAATCCATGATCAGCCATGACTTCACCTAATCGGAGTGATCTGGGATGCACATGTCCCTTGCATCTGAGGGCCCTGAGAAGAAGCACAACGGGTGTGCGAGACAGAAGCGTTCATAGAGATCTACCCTCCCTCCAACAAACATGGAAGTGGAACATGGCCTCTTGGAAGACTGTTTTCCTCTACAAACCGGTGGTTTTCCACTTCCGTTATTGTTTCAGGGAGAGCACTTCAAAAAGAAAACACAAGATCAAACAAGTAGGTACCACCTAGACTAGTGACACAAGATCAATCTAGTGGGCTTCCATAGTCTACTTGAATCATCAAAACAAAAAGAATTAGTAAGCAACTCACTACTACCAAGCTCCCTGGCTGCGCGAGAAGGAGTTGAAGGACCATGTGTGTTCTGCCCAATGCTCGTCCACCTCCTGCATGGCCGCAGCAAAGTGCATGACAAAACCACGAAGTTGAAGAAATAAATCCCACGCGTGAGACCATTTAAATAAAGGTTTCTAGAACATTCTAGAACTACCCAAATTCCTAGCAAATACCGGCAAGGACTCCCGGTGGGGCAAAACTTAGTCTAACAACAACCACGACGACGACGACGACGACGACGACCACGACGTAAGAACCACTCCTACGTCATGTCCAAGTTGTAGACTTAGCTGCTGCCACCAGGACATGCTTCTCCTTGCATGATTCCTCTCCGACAAACCTGCCACCCCTGTGGAACAAATTTATACATAATAATTAACCAAGTCTCCCATGTTGTCCCACCTGACATGTGCCACCTCTTGGAGTGTCACTCTCGCAGCCACAGGATCAGTGGGGGGGTTTTCGAGGTGAGTCTATGTGAGCCTCACGTACTTGTATTTGAAGGGCCTTTGAAGATCTCAACCATGAGGCTTGCCTCAAACGAACCGAATTGTCGGTCGCCGTGGCGGTTTTGCCCCCAACTTGCGCCCGGCCCGTTGGTCACCTCCAGCTGCCCGGAGCTGGCATGAAAGAAACATGGCCATGCACAAAACCATCATCGAACGTTCCACAGTGTTCCACTGTTTTCCATGAAAGCTTCCATCATCAATACCATCAGAATCAGACGTTCCATGATTTTTCCCTCATGGCTAACCGTCTTGATTGACGTTTGGAACGCATCGTCGACTTGCACCGTGCGTCTTCGGTGACGTTCTCCGCTCCTCAGGCACCCAAAGGCCCCGAAAGATCAAAGCCTCACCACCGTGACGGCTCGAGACAGGTCTTCGAAACAACAGCTGACGTCAGGGTCGGCGGCCCGAGTTGCCCGTGGTGAGACCGGCAAGAAACATCCATGAACCGCATGAACACAGAAATGGGTGTGTGATGGTGTGTGTGCGCGTGCGGGCGTGCGGGCGTGCGTGCGTGGGTGTCTGACGTGCTTTTCTTCTTCCTCCATCAACGGAGCCTTTTTCCAGCAACTGCCACCAAAGAAAGCTCCTCCTAAAAAGAGCTGGAAGCTCTATATATGAGACCTGTTCCACTCTGAGCTACCGACGCCTCCCTTGGGTGCCAAAGGCTCTAGACCTCGGTCGATCTCTGAGCTGTGACGTGGGTCTTCCAGGGACAAAGGCACCAGGGATCGCCAGCAAAAGGGAAAGTCGAGAAAAACAAACCAAAAGCGACCACCTCTTGGTTCAAATTAGAAAGAAATCGTAGCAATCCACATCACAAGGATGACAACACAAGACTTTCGGTACCTTTACCATTCATACTTATCTGCTCTCTGTTCTTGAGACATCCTCATGCAAGCTGAACATGACCTCGAACCGAAGGTGGCAACAAAAGATATGTTGTCAGGTCGGCTGATTTCACTGGCTCACCCAAGTGCAAACAAATTGAACACACCTGCGTCCCAGCCACAGAAATTAAGATCTTGGTACTCATGGCGATAGGTCCTCACCTGCGTCCCAGCCACAGAAATTAAGATCTTGGTACTCATGGCGATAGGTCCTCGAGTGATAAATCCATATAAATCCGGCAAGATCCTTACGGAATTTGTGAAAGTTGGGCCTGAGGCCTCACATGACACCCTCAACCTCGGCAGCGATGAATTGGGCACCCAGCTAATGCCACAGTGGCGCACCACAAACAGGGCCTCTGGCGTCCACACCCGAGAATTTGCGTTGAACATGGCTGGAAATGGCTGGAAAAGGCAGTTGGAAAGGCAGTTTGACCTGCGGAACACTTCACCCAAGCCCGGTGCGGTTGGCCTGTCATACTCACAGCCGTCCTGTCCGATTCCGCCCGGTGGCCTGCCATGCCGCCATCAAGGCATAGACCAAGACCTGCTCGGTCCGAACGGATTGACCGTCAGCCACGGAGTGAATCCAAACATGAATGGTCCAGGCGATGACCAATCAATCTGTTGGATCTCAACCAGCACAGCACCACCTCCAAAAACAGAACTACTAGTACATTGTACATTCAAGCTTCAAACAGGAGTTGGAGACGTCTAAAATGTGTTGTATTTGGACAGCCACAGTATGTCAGTGTCATTGCTTCATTGAACGCTTGTCCTTGGCCCATCACGCCAACGTTCCAAAGTGATCCCAGCTCGATCTCCTGACTGAAGCTGCGTATTTCAGAACCTTTGGAGCACCCACACCTCCGTCTATGGGGGGCTTTATTAATCAAAGAGTCATCAAACCAGCTGCCCATCCCCTCTGGGACCCCCCACGGAGTAGGGGCCTTGGTGGCGAACCGCCAGCGCTGTCCACCCGTGTGGAACTTCATGACTTGGCCGTTCTGAGCATGTCTATGCTTGCTTCTTTGGGATGCAACATCGTAACCTCCAAAGAGACCCATGTGTAAAAATCTGTGATCTATTATGATCCGTTATGATCCGTTTGTGTTTGCCTTAGCCGTGCTAGCCATGTAACATCACCAAGCGTTCTTCCCAGGCAGCTGTCACGCCACCAGGACTAAGGTTGATAGCAAATCTCCTGCCCAGCAGCTGAAACTCCTCGTGGTCAATTTCGGTGCAGAATTGGGTCCCCAAAATCGCTTGAAACGCAGTGGCTGCCTCACAAAAAGCTTACCGTGCGCATTTTGTGGGGTGGTGCCTGATGGTTTCAACATGTCACATTCCATCAATAGAAACCAATACTCTTCAGTTCACTCTGAGCCTTGTCTCCGCAAGGTGACGCCCCCAACACCCTCGGTCTCCGCACGTCCATCGTGGTCCAACCTACACGTGGGGACCGGCCGGTGCTCAACGATGGACAGGTGATCGATAGGTGCCTGACAGCTGTAGACATCTGGTGGGCCCTGTAGGACATGATCAGAAACAACACTGACATAGACCCCAGAAGGCCTGGAGGCTGTAAGGAATGAACATGAAGGAAGGAACAAGCTCCAATCCAGTCCAAAGAAGAACAATGAATGGGTAAACTGTCTATGCTCACCTGTCCACATCACCTGCCCTTCCAGCATCCCAAAACTCCTTCAATTCTGAGGGGCCGTGGACCCAAATGCAGCAACAGGTGGAACCTCTCCATCGCCGCCCTCCCCATGGCCGCCCCGCTTTTGCCGAAGGGTCTCAGCGGTGGGCGCGCCCTCATCCAAGGAGGCCAGGCCCCGCATGCGTTGCCTCGCGAGACGAGACGAGATTCCCCTGACCACTCCCAAAGTCTACACATGGTTGAATGATGATTAGACATCATTCAACTGGTTCTACAATGTTCTACATGCAGCCATGGTTGTCTATCATTCAACACATGGTTCTACGTGCAACAAACAGTAGAGAAATTCGGATTTAGAATGATTTTAGACATCTACGGATGATCTTTCATAGCTTGGACACGCCCAAGAAGGCCAAAGACTGCCTTCAACTTGCACACTCCGCCCCCAATCTGAGGCCAGCGGCAAGACTTGATACAAATGCGGGCAGTCACTGCAGTAGAGTGCCAATGGCAAGCCTCCAATCGGAACTTGGCAGGGACCCTGGTTCCGGAGGGATTGAAACAGGAATGTTCCTGGACCTTTCGAGTGGACGAGCTTGTTTCAAGCACCGAATGCTTCGAAACGTTCACCGCTCCGAACGTCTGCCTTCACAGGAGCTGTCGATCTCAGTATTTCGTAGCCCAAAGTTGGACTGGAACGGACGGTGTTTCTGCTGCCGTCTTTGGTTGAGAGCCTAAAACAGCGAAACCGTGTAATCTTTGGTTGGGCAGGGAATTTTAAAGTCGACAGCTTTGCATCCCACGACCATTGTTCCCTGGGATGACCCACGAAAACCGGCTGGCTGTGCAGTGAGAACCTCTTGTTTTTCGTTTCAAAACTTGTTGCAAGCTTGCAAGCCCATGTCCAGCGGTGTGGTACAATTCTTCCCTGCTGAGTGAAAGGGGGGCTGCAAAATGATTATGATATCAATATGCTGCAAATGAACAGGTGCAGTGAGACACTGTCATTTGAAGGTGTATGTGTAGTGTGTATATATATATATATAAGCAACACTCTATATACATATATATATATAATGCATTGGCATATAGAAGGCCACACCCTACAAACCGTGGAAGGTTGAATTCTACAAAAAGGAATCACTTCATTTTCAGGGGTCAAGCAGGGTTCTGACCCACACACACACACACACAAGTTCTTTGAGTCACACAGCAGGGTAGTAAACCCTGGCAAACCCAACACAAGCTGGTGCACTCAGGCCGCCACCCACGAAGAGGAGATGCCTGCATCCAATGACAGCAACAGAAACACAGCTGGCCAATGATTGCCGGGTATGTGTGATCCATTGGGACTAAGCGGACTAAGAAGCACAAACATCTGTTCTGACCCTACCGATCGGTTACAACCGCCACGCTCCAAAACAGAACTACCGGTGTTTGCGGGATTTCTGCGGCCTCGGACGAGCGAACTGGCTAGCATCATGGCTAGTGCGTTAGCATCCTGGCTTCCCAAGCTTTACATAACCAACTGTTTCTGGTAAGCGCTACAGGTAAGTATATTTAAAATTCCATGAAAGCGGGCGTTTTTGTGTTTTTGTGTGTGTGTGTGTTTTTTTTCCTGGATGTGTTCAGTGTTCTTGCATGCAAAGAATATGTAGAAGACGGTGGATCCCATTAGAGCAGAATCAAGACCAGGGTGGGTGGTTCTATTCTAGTTTCTATTCTATATCAACTTTGGGCTTGGGATGTTAGTTGAAATGGTACCTGGAATTCACGTTCGTGCTTGAAATTCCCGACGCTGAAGTTCCTGGCTGGCTCAGAACACAGACGTAGTGTGACTTTGGTCACTTTGATGTGGCCCTGGATGTAGGGCGTGCCCGATTAGACACACAATTTCCAATATATACTCTTTGCGTTGGCTCAACTACGCGTGTGTTACTTTCTCTTTCTCCATCGCCCTCTTCATGTGAGGCGAGCTACAGGGGCCAGTCCATGCTTGTTTGACTCCTACCGCCTACCTCGAAGTGTTCCTCTTCTTCGTGGACGGCTGTCGGGTGGTCGTCGATGTGTTCGGTTCCGTGACCGTCGTCCGTCGTGTTCGAAGACCGGGACGCTCCGGTCGCCTCTGCCCAGAGAAGCCACCCATGGGATACTTGTTGCTGGCCTTGGACGCGCCCCACGACCGAGTTCATCCACCAGACTCCAACGGGACGGATCTAAGACGTGGCACAGATCAAAACGGCTGAGTATAGCCCTGGTGGTCTGTGGTTTAGACAGTCATGATCTTCATGATCTTTTAGGGACCACCCCGGATGGTGAATGAATAATCATAATAGACCCTCCAATCATATTATATCCCGAAAGGTCCCAAATCACCACAAGGCACTCGATCTGAGACTTCCTGCATTTGACTCCCCAGCCATACTCGCGAACGTCATCGCGACCCATCGGCCCGTCAACTTGCACTGAGTGCCATTTTTTTGAAAGTCTGCACCATTGAAGAGAAAAATTGCTGCCAACATTGGTCTTTATATGGTAACAAGACAAGACTGGAAATCACAGTGCCGATGAACACAAAAGAGAAACAACAGCAACAGCATGCTTGACTCCGCAAATGGAGCAACATGGACCACCTGCAGTGAATTGGACTATCTATTGACAGTGTAACTCCTAAAGGACCTTGTACTGGGCATGTCCTTGAAATACCAGGGTTTGCAGGTGCAGCAGCTGCTTCTGCCACTAAAGAGATCCTGAGGTACTTGGGGTCCACCTGTGCCACGCCAGGCCACGCGAACCTTCCCGGGGAAGGCCACCTGCGAGGTCGAAGGACTAAGAAACATTGGTTCAAAGATGCTCTGTCTTTTCAAAAGCAGAAAGAAACCAAACATTTTTGAATTAACATACGATAAAATTAACGACTTTATCATCAATAACCAACTGCCTAAAATACGTTCAATTCAAGACGAACCAAGCATGGGTCCTGGGTTTAGTCATGACACCGTTTCATTGATGAGTGATATTCTGCCCTTGTTGAACATCTCCATTGGTTCGCTTGGCCGTTGGCAAGTAAAAGCCTCACAAATCGGCTCTTTTTGAAGGGTTGTCAACAGCCAACCTGCCCTTGCTGTATCCGCCATATTGATCATGGCCTAAGGCAAGTGGCAGCTGCTGATGCGGTTGGCTTTCTCATCTTTCCATTTCAGCAGCTTTTGCCTAACCTAACCTTGTTGACTCATGAACCCCTCGAAATGCTCGCCCCTGGAAAGTGCCTTTGCGACTGAATCTCTTCCAAGCAGGCAAGTCATCGACTACTTGTCCTTCCCATCGCCTGCGCAGCAGCAACGGCGTCCCAGCAAGCCTTGCCAAAGACCTCTGGTTTGAGGCTCCAGTCCTCGGCGATGGACTGTAAAACAGAAGCAGTTGCAAAGGACATGACAATGGCATGAAACTGACTGATGTGGAAGACCCGGGTCGCCTGGGTCAAAGCCAAACCCCAGTCACATGACAAATCGCCCAAAGCTTCCTTTATCACTTGATCATGATGCCCAGCCTAGAGATAGGATGCGCATTGAGGGAAGAGTTCAGAAAGTTCCTCACCCTTCCGCGCATCATGGCTAAGTGCTTCCCATCGCCTGGAATCCGGTGATTAAGCATCCTACTCACTGCCACAAAAAAACTCTAGAAACCGCTTCTTCAAGTCACCTGGACGTGAGTCTTCCCCTTCCCTTCTGCGCGCTCCCAGGGTATCTTATTTTGGTGCGCGGAACGCTGAGCAAGGATCAGCGCTGCCCTCGATGAGGATATTGAGAGGAACAGGGCTGAGTCTTCATAAGGATTTGTCCCCATGTTGGCCGAGAACTCACCAGTGGTAAAAACTGGCAGTCACATTTGCTCCTGCAAGACAGTAGTTGCATCGAAATATGGATGTCACTGTGACTAGAAAAACCATTGAGGAAAAGCATAGTTAGAAAAGCAGTTAGTTGATCTCTGTTGATATCATATGGGATCTAGTCAAAATGTAATCCAAAATTGGCTGAGCTACTTTCGGCCCCTTTATCTAATCTTTTTGATATCATACGGAGTCGTCCGGAACGTTTCACACCACCAGTGACCTCCCTTTTTGCCTGGGACGACTAGGGCAGTCACGACTGCCTGCGGTCGGAAGGGAAGGTCTGGGCGGAATGGGCTCAGACCTCACGTGTTCAGCCGACCAATCTGCACGGTAGCTGGGACAGCACCGCTGGTGGCCAAGCGGAATAGCTGCAATTAGCGTGCTGGCAACCTATCATACCAAACTCGGACCAGTCCAATCTCTGATATTGGATTGAGGTCGTCTCAAATCACCCTTCTGCCATGCGCCCAGCAGCAAATACAGCCGAATTGGCCACTGATCTGTTTTAATTCCACCTGGGCAAACTGCCTACACTCCTTTCTAGCTTTCAGCACTTACCAGCACACATGTTTTCAAGATGTGGCCCTTGTTCATCCATGAAGGAGGTCATGCAAGAGGTCCTCAACATCCTTTACTCTTGGTGTGCGTGCCACACATGAAAATCGGCTTGGAGCATCCAGGCATGTCCTCTCGTGGCATGTCCAGGCATGTCCAGATTTCAATAGCACGGCGTGCTCAACATTGGGCCTTGATAATGGCTAGACGGATAAGCCGGCCTTGGTGCTCAATGATTTTGCAAGATTCGTCATTTCCCCCGGATCTGCCCCCCAGACACCTGCCTTCAATCTGGTAGTTAGTCAGTTAGTCTTGAAAACGTTTAAATACGCCGTTGAAGATGTTGAAGTCAAAACCATCCTGCACTCCCTCTCCCTCTCTACATTCTACATGGCCTTCAAACTCTCCATCTGCCGCCATTTATGACTGCCACCTGCTGAAACCACCTCGATGTCAAAGCATCTCTCAAACCAAGCTGCCATGGATGGGCATAAGTATAGGTATTGTGTTTCCAGTAGTCCTTGGTCAAATCCATGGGCCGGATATTATGCGTGATTCAGAAGCCTCCTAACGTAGATGTCCAGCAGGTGGTTCAAGAACATGTCCCTCAACGTCCCTCAGAATGTTCAAAGTACTCTAAAACAACTCTCAATGTAATATGGAGAAACTTAGCTGGTTGTTCCTTCCTCTGGGGTCAACTTCTGGTTCCTACTGGGGATATGTTCATTGCGCCAAACACGCCATCCACCACCGGTTCGACTGCCGGGAGAGCATGGCAGAGCTACGAACCCGAAAGCGAACTTCCAACGTCAAAGCAGCAAAAGTACACACTGGAAGAGACCCACATGGAACCTGAAAACCACGTCGGGTTGTAGAGGAAAGCTCGTCTTCCAGTCTGGTCCAATGCCGCGTTTTCAGGTTCCATGTTAATTTTCCCGGGTGTATCCTCCTGCAAATGAACATGGACCACCAACACCACTGGGGTTTGTAGAGAACATGAACCGCCAACACCACCATGGTCCAATGGACCCGCCCTGCTCGGGTGTACAACAAACATCGTAACTTCAGGGTACTCTCGCCAACCAGGGCCGTCACGGATCAAGAGTTATCCCATGTTACACATCACATCCCACGGCTCTTGCGCCATTGTTGGCGCTCTTGCAACGTCTGGACTCACTCACCCGCCCGCCAGTGATATTTTAGTAGCGATGCCCTTCGCTCCGTTCGTAAGCGATGCCAGGAGCCCCGTTCGTAGCGTTCTTGTTGCTAGTAGTGAGGCCAGGAGCCCCGGTTCGTAGCGTCCGATTGCTCCTAGGGTCCTAGGGTATCTGATAGCCTTGTTGAATTGAAACCGTTTTGATACATATTCACTGCCAGCCAAAATGCATCCGGTGGATTTCTATCTCACAATTTGCAGCCCGTCGAAATCGGCCATCTACCTATCTGCCCCGGCCTGTGCCGATAGCGCGGGGTTCCCGTAGCTGGTGCCGGTGCCTACGGAGCGCAAAGATCGCAAAGGTTGGAACATCAGCTATGGTTTCTTCTGATTGGCTACACCCAGTTGCATGGTTTTGTACCTGTTCCACACATGGCGCCATGTGTTGCAAGTAGGGCACCTCAATGAAGTTTGGATGTCAGGACGGCTTGTTCAGAGTACTGTTCAGAGTACTATATTGTACACATGGAACTAGTTTGGGGGAGCCAGCCTGTCTATGGCTTTCTTGGGGTTGTTGCTTACAAAATGAACCATCTATAACACCTTGGCAAAATGATGTCCATCCAAATGTCCATTCCATTCTTCTTCTGTTACTGGTCAGCACCAAGTCTGGAAGAATAAGCACCAAGTCTGGAAGGCTTGTTCACTGGTCTTCCCGTTATTTTTGACGGCTTGTTCATGTTGTGTTCTCCATATCTGGACCCGTGTCTGGGACAAAGTTGCAAGCTCCCTGCAATTCACAGGTTTTCAGCAGTGTTTGAGATGCATTCACCTTCACTCTCGGACCTTTCTGATCAGGCCTTCAGAGTGGCACATGTTTGATCCTTACCTCTAGGCACGAGACTGGCATATGAAAGAAGAACAGTCGGAGCTACAGTTGATCCGATTGGGTGCCAACGGGTTGAAGTCATGATGTTGCGAATGTCCAGCATCTGCAACATAGACTAGACTACTCTTGATTAATACGCCCCCCCTCTTGAAGAGGTGTTTAATTCAAATTGGGGCGTTATTAATCAAGAGTCTACAGTATGGCACCACTTCCCAACAATTACCCAATGCTACCGTAACCAAGCCCTCATGCAAGTCGAGACTCCGTAGGGCCAGTGGGGATATGGATACATGGTCCACTGATTCCTAGGCTGGTTAGGAAACCGGAGCGGCGGGACCGATGGGACCAGCACGTTGAAACATCCCAACTGCTACAGTAAAAGGCTGATATGGTAAGGATGGGCTAAGCCCGGCTTTGTGCACCCAAACTCACTGCTTTCAAGGCCCTAGTCAAACATCTGGTGGCTATCATGATTGGTGAGCCAGCCAGTTCCATCATGTGAAGCATCATTTACTGCATCATACTGTTTCCTGTTCACAGGAAAAAATCTAGAATAGAGTACGTTCCACTAGAACCAATTCCATTGGAAACCAAACATGGTCCTTGAGTACCGAATACTGAATACGGACTCCTTGGGCCATCAGGACTGGGGCACCACATCCGTCAAACAAGCGGCCTGTGTCTTATTTCAGGTACAAGTTAAGCGTCCACAACAAGTCAACAATCACAAAATATGCTGTGACAGCAATAGCCTGAGATGATCTCGATTGTCGACCTCTAAAAAGTCATGAAACCAAAATTTTAGGAACACCTTCTAAATTCTCCGCGTCTACTTTGGGCCCTCATTTCCTAGCCAGCCCAAGCAAAAAAGCAATGACAACAAACATGTACTTCGGCCACCTTTGCACCCCACGACCGGGACAGGTTGGCGCCCAAAGAATCCGGACAGGTTGGCAGCATCCATGCCCGGCCCCATCGCCGGCATGTTCTTGCCGACGTTGGGTGAAGCACATCAAACAAACAGATCTGGACAGGCTGAGTGGCTGATAGGGCCCAGTGTAGTCTTCCGCATGTGCCTTGCCCCACTGGTCACAGCTAGGATGGCCAATCGGTACCAAATCGGGGTCGGGAGCTCTGCTTTTGAAGTGGCCACATCAAGAATCGATCTCCACATCCTTGTTGGAAAATGTGCTTGAACAAAAACCTGGCCCAACCGGTCGGATGAGCCTGGACCTAGAGAATGGTATCTGATGTAATGTTACATAAATGAGCCCATTCATCCAACTAACTGTTTTCTGGAAGAATGTTCACGGTCCGCACCGTAATGGAACTCTGAAATCTGCCAAATACATGGTCGAACGATTCTTCGCAACATAAATTCGCAGAAACTCCGCCCTCTCGTTCTCATCGAGATCGCGGTCGCTGGCGGTGCTATGCGCGGTGGTCCTGGATCTTCTTGGCCGATTCCCCTCCAGGCTCACGCTGAGCGATGACCTCCACGGCGCCAAGCTCACGGTCAAATCATGTCGCCAACATGACTGTGCCCAAAGTCCCAAAATCATCCAAAGTCATCCAAAGTCATCCAACATCTAAACTAAATGAAACTCGAGTCGAAGAAGTCTGAATGGATATAGCTGCTGGAGGACGACAATTCATCAGCCTTTAGGACATCGATGCTGCTGGGGTTTCACGGAATTAACTACACCGACCTTCAATTTCTTCTCACAACCCACACACTCCACATATATTGTTGCGTGTTCTTGTTAATGAAGTCAAACCATGTCAAACCCACCATCAAACCGTTTGACCCAACCGGAAGGTCCCCAACAACCGTCCTCGCAAAGCCGGACCGCCACCCCTGCAAGTCCCGGGGCCCAGGCCATGTAGTGGAACGGCTGTCGATCCCGGCAATTGGAAGTCCTTAGGGTTCCACACTCAAAGGCTCAAACGCCCACATTCCAGAAAAAAAACACTGAGGACTCAGGCCCAAGTTTGTTGGTAGAGGTGTGGAGGTGGATGATGGGTGATGACTCCCAGGTGGGGTGATGACTCACAGGAGTTGTGAGATGGGGAGAGTGTTTGAACGAACAAATGAGGGAATGGTTTCAAGATCCGTCAAGGTGGGGACAAGTTCTCTGGCGCTTCCTCCAAAACTTGTTGTTTGACTCTCTAGGGCATCACAAAATTGCAAGCCCAAGTATGTGCACAGCCTCATGCAACCTCTGTGTCCAGGAGAGATGGAGCAGGCGTATAAAACTGTTATATATATATATATATCTGTGTGTGTGTCCACCCCTGGACAAAGGGTTTTCCACCGCCACTCCGTCCACGTGTTTCCACCTTTTGTAACCACCTTCTGCAAGCAGGGGGATGGAGAGGACATGTGAGGCTCCATCCAACGAAGCTCCTCACATGCTCCTAGGATATCGGCAAGGACGCTTGCCGACGTACCTGCACCGGAAACTGTTGCTCAAGCTTTTCCACTTTCGATTTGATTCATGGTGGTTTCCACGCTAGTCCCCAAAACCAGCTCCCTTCAGCCGCTTTCCGCTGATTTCGAGTTTGCCGCTGCAGTCATGCGACTGAAACAATTATGTTCAAACACCTTCAAATGCCTGGACCTTTCACCTTGCTGTTCCACCGCCATCCTTCCCACCGTGGTAACTGAGTTAACTGAATACAAGTGTCAGAGTGTGTTTCGCTCAGCCGTCCCACTCGGGTCCTGAGTGTGATCCCCGTCACAGGGGCGCGGTTTTTCACGTCGGAAAGCAACCAACCCAACATGCCACCTCTCACCGGATTTCCACTGGAAGTCATTGACACACCCTTTAAATCAACAGATGCATTGGCCGCCGGGCCTAAAAACGGCAGTTTTCTCTTCCACCAGCTTTCGGATCAGTCATGCATGTTGTTTTTTCCACATGTTGCATTTTTAGATCGATGCCGTGACCTTTTCATCAGCAGAACTCAAGCTTGTACACTGGAGTTCTCCACTCTAATTCGAGATGCATGAATATACATTTCCACCCTCCAGCGCTGAAGCTGCTGCGGCTGAGCTCGTGAGGCTCTATGTCCAAAAAGGACACAACCACCACGCCTGCCACCGGTTTT
>CAXAMN010023596.1:381878-407716 GCA_963970005.1 Durusdinium trenchii
TCCCACCGTGGTAACTGAGTTAACTGAATACAAGTGTCAGAGTGTGTGCTCATGTCATATAGTATACAAAACAATGAATCATATTTAAAAAAAACATTAATTAAAATGTGTTTAACAAATATATATATTAAATTGTACCACTAGCAAAACTAAGCATCTGAACAGCGGCCGCCCCAAAAAATAAACACAAACAATCACAAACATACACAAACAAACAATTCAAACACAAACAAACAAATGGCAATGAGTCGGGGATGTGTGCCGGGACTTTGTTCCGGAGTTCTGGAAGATTCACCATCACCGTCCAAAAAAACACAAAGGCCCCCCATACGCCGGGCTGCAGGGGAGCCGTCACAGTATGGCCATAGTATGGTCTGTTCTTGATCGCATGCGAGGCAGCCATGCCTGCAATCGTTCCCCTTGGACGCAGTTCCCTTCCCCTCAAGGCCGATCGCTCCAAAATGGTAGGAACGTCAAGTTAGACATGGGGTTTGTATGCAAAAGCCGGCTCCGGCTCTTGGGTATGAGGTGTGTTCATGTTTCGTTCTGCCAATCATTTGCATTACTTCGCAGTACCACATAACATCATGTTCGATTCATGGGTTCCCCCCCCCAAGAAAAATCACCACTTGCATCCATTTGCAAGACCCATATGCAAACAAAGAATAAGTGGCCCCTGGGGCTCTTTCATGGGACGATGGAAAACAGGGCGCCCGCAAATAGTGTAGCACTTTTGTGCCCGACACTGACGCCACATTGCGACGCCACATTCAGCACCATTCCATTTATGTACCGGGATTGGTTGTGGAGGCCCATTCCCCAATACGCTCACCACGTTCAAGGCGGCGGCCTGCTCATGTTGCAGTTCGATTTCAGATTCTGTACGAAAAAATCTGCAAGTTTGGCTGATGATATTCGTCTTCGGAATTCGTCTTCGTGTCTTCGGGTAGTATGGTCCCTTTGAGGAAAATTCTTTGGAATTCGTTTTCGTCTTCGGGCACAAAAGTGCTACGCCCCAGCGGCCGCTATGGAAAAACCCGCTCCCCACTCCCGGCGGAGCGGCGTGGGGAAGCGGCGGGAGTGGCACCTTGATGGCGTGCCACTTGCTGCACCTCGATAGACTCCTCCAGCCACAGGTTGGCAAAGATCGCCAACGGCGCGCCTCGGTCGCGTCGGGTGCCGGCACCGGGTGTTTAGAAGGAGTGGAGAGGTTGAGGGGTCGGAATGCTGAGATTGGTACAGTAAAGTCTTGCACCGAAAAAACGTCACCCAACTATTACTTTTGGGGGGTGAGGGCGCCGCTGTCAGGCGCAAAAGGTCCTGTCCAAAAGACCTTCTTCCTTGGTTCTTCCTCGACTGCTGTCCAAGCATGTCCAAGACACTGGAAAGGGCTGTGCGAAGGATCTCTTGCCACATGTAGTAGTATGCCTGGCGACCCGTCGGCCGGTCCAGCCCGAGAAAACATACAATTCAATTGCATGACGAACCAAACAGTTTCGTTGTTCATGTTCCCTATCCGAAAACAACAGATTCTAGTCACTAGTCTTGACACATGACTCAGCCAGGAGCCCACCCAGGAGCCCTGCCGTGCAACAGCAGCTTCGTCACTTGTGACAAGAGGTCTCCCAGCCAATCGGGCGGAGCGCCCGTATCAGTCAAGACTCAAGTGTCTGAAAAAGGGCGACCGAAGGCACAAGGTTCACTAGACATGTTCCGAGCAGAGCAACTCATACTTCTGGGTGTTGGGAATCCCATTTGATGTACTGCTGTACTATTCAAAGTCGCCATGATGTGTCCTACATCTGGAGAACCGCCCAGAAATACTTTGGCGTACAACCCAAAGGGCCGACTTGAAAGCGAAGCATGCACGGGCAAAGTCTGCCAAACTCAATCTGAGGCAGCCTGGTAGTATCCCCAAAAGCTTGTCAGGAATGAAGAGCTGCAGTCTGGATGCATCCCCTGAGAATGCACGCACGGCATTCTCTTGTAGTTTAAAGCATGCGCTACTCTCAAGATGCATCATGTTTGGAAGCTTTCGGGTTGCTGTCTGATGACTAATAGGTTATTCAGTGGGATCTTTACGCCAGTGACAAATGGACAAGGCAAACACTAGAAGATATTGATTGAAAAAACTCCCATATATATGAAGAGGTTTTACAATAGCCGTCCTGGCCAAAAGCTACTCGGCTTACAGCCGGGGATGGCCGGGGTGACCCGTCTACTGAGCCGCATGGCAAACCGTGTTGCACCCTGTTTATGAGGACAACGGTCTTTTGCTAGGTTGTCGTCGCTTGTAAGCGTGGCATTTCGCCATGTTCATGTCTGGCTAAGCTCAGCTGCGCTTCATACGGGGCAGCTCTTGGCTTCTGAGTTGGATTTCATACCCTAGCCCTCTAAGTTTCATGAACCCCTCTCACTGGCTTTAACCTTGGAGCTGGTGATGCCTAAAACTTCCAAGTTCTGCTTGGGGACGGTTTGCTTGACAACGGTCCTGCAAGCGGGAATCGATCCTTGGAAAAAAACGTGCTTTGACACAGCGTTGGGTCCTTTGGCACTGGGCTCCGACACTTGAGCCACCGAACGGCTAATTCAAAGGGCCATTTGTCTTTGGCCAGTCTTTGCTAGCATGTTTTTGTTGATGAACTTCAAGCTTTGCCTTGTTGCTTTCCACTGGGTATCTACGCATTGCTGGTTGTATGCTGTGCTTCAGGATGTTGCAGGCAAATCCTGCCTGCATTTCTTGGGCTAAATCGCCCTGCATGATGCGAGGTTGTTGCTTGGACTTGAGCACCCATCGAAGGCGGCTCACGCCATGGGTGGGAGCCCCCCTGGGGTGGTCGCTCTGTCTGTGCCCATCCTCATAGGGTTCAGGATGCCGTTTAGTGGAATGCTAGCGGCACAGTCTCACACCTGAGTTGTGAGCGCGAGAGAAGTCGAAGATTATTATATAAGCAAGATTAACTGGCGGGGTTATTATATAAGCAAGATTAACCATTGCGATCACCTTCCCGGCAGGATTTGGGTCATCACCGGTACTATCTCCGGTTCTTACCATGCCCTTGAGTATGGTGACTGACTTGAGGGTATATCGGGTATTTTGTGCAAAGGACGCTTGACTGGTGCTCCCTGTAAACAGTCGGACGGCCCCCGTGTCAAGGGTTGAACATGACAACACCCTCACCCAGAATCCACAAAGTTTGTGTTTCGTCCATTTTGGTGCCTTTTCGCTTGGCCATGCTTGGCTCTGAAATAAGGGAGTTGTTGACCTTCGTAAGACTGATTGCCCAAAAAGGACCTCTTACGTGTCGTGTGGGTTCGCTCTTCACCATCACCATTGAGGCCGCGGCCATCACCACATCTGCTGGAGGCAGGGGCTGGCGCCCATCCTGAACCT
This sequence comes from Durusdinium trenchii, assembly GCA_963970005.1. Classification (NCBI taxonomy): domain Eukaryota; class Dinophyceae; order Suessiales; family Symbiodiniaceae; genus Durusdinium; species Durusdinium trenchii. The sequence continues at coordinate 385,273 of CAXAMN010023596.1, forward strand.
GGGGGAGAGGTGCCCATGGGCCGGGCCCATGGGCTTGTTGCTGGGTCTCGGTGTCGAAGTCAGCAACGGCACGGTGGAAATGACTGAACCCGTGCCAAACTGGCTTGAATTGAGTCTCATGGTTTCTGTATTTCCTGGCACCTCTGCTTCCACGTGACAGTACCACATCAGACTACCTGTAGTGGGTGTCAAAGCTCCAAAAGCCTTGACAAGGTTAGGAGGAGCCTGCATTATGGGGAAACTATCGGGACACCATCCTTGATCAGCCTTAATCCTTGATGGGCCTTGATCCATGCCTCCCAAACACTACATCATCAAGCCCATCTTTAATCTAATTACACTCCGCCTGTAAAAAAACATAAACAAGAAACAAGAAACCCCTTTATAACACCAATGCCTGTGACAAATGGCCCGATGGCACCCAATGATAAAAACAGGTCCCACTGTCTCACCACTTCTTGAGCACTACGCCATTCTGCTCCCAAACAGCCCGGGGCTCCACACCGCGAAATGGAGGACAATCTGCGGGTCTCCCGAAGCCTCCTGGGCACCTCGGTTGTCATGCGGCGGAGCTGCCGGAGCTGCAGTGTGGTGGGGGAAGCGCATCCATCCATCCATCCATCCATCCTGGATGAGGCTCCGGAAAAAGCCTATCCATCCATCCTTGAGGCAGGCCTTCTGATATGATTTGGTAATGCTGACGCTGGGTTCGGCAAACGAATTTCACCATGTTCCTTAACCCACCGGTGCCCTGCGTCCCCATGGCTCCCCCATAGGGGTCCCCCATGGGCTTCCTGGACATTGAGGAAGAGTCGCCATAGAAGTCATTCACATCCGTGACCTCAACTCTCAGACTCAAAAAGCCGTTCCATCGAAAGCACTCCGTGGAAAGATGAGGTTTCGAAGTGGAACATGAAGATTCTTCCAGATCCGACGAATGAGGTGCCCTCCGGGTCATAGTGTGGCAACTCACGTGGTGGTTCATCCACGTCAGAACCTGCCTCACCGCATCCCTATGGCCCATGTCTGGGTGTTTTTGGACGGGTCTCCTGCCTCACTCTGCGAACAAGATAGACTAAAGGCAGCTACATAACCGTATTACTGCATATATCAAAATAGCATAAGGTATCACAAGAAAGAAATACGAGTAGAAATGAGTAGAAATAGATTGGGTTCTGGGGGTGCATGCACCGTCAAAAAGAACCGTGTCCAAGACCTTGGATCTTATTTGACAAGAAATGAACGCACGATCCTCGTCTTCCTCAGCTGTAATTTCTGGTGCCGATGTACGGCATATTATGGCATCTTCGATGTGAAGAAACATGCGGATAAACAAACACACTTGAACAATGTACAAGCACACTTCCCCAATCTATTTAACATCACAACCACCTGGTAGGGGAAATAGTCTTCCACACCTATGTTGTTGCAGTGGGCACCAGAAAGGTGTTTGAGAAACGGTCCAGTACATGTCTGACTTGGAACGTTCTAACGTCTTTGGGACCCGTAACAACCTAGTGAAGCACCAGCACATGCCACTGACCTTGCAGGGTACATCAACTGACCTTGCAGGGTTTGCGGGGAATGCTTCTACTGGAGGATGACGCCCTTCAGGTGTGGCACTCCACTTTGTACTTCCATCCGAGCGCGCAAGCGGCGCGCAGGCGGCGCTCCCACGCGGAACACGCTCCCAAGCGGAAATCCGAGCGGAACGCCCCCCCAACGCGGAGCCGTTCGTCGACGAGCGACGAAGAGGTGGATCTCTCGGATTTCGGAGCGCTTCTCCAGGATCTGGGCAGCGCCGGTCGGGCGTCACCCTAGGCTGGCGACCGACTGGCGCCCTGGAAAACCATGATTATACTGAATCATGGAAACTCTTGGCGTTGCTGTCGATACATTGATAACATGAAATTCCCTGCACAACTCTGACGATGTTCCTTCTCCAAAGGCCATGGCCCAAACCCTTTCTCCCCGAATGCCGCCACCGATGTGTTCTTCGCCGCGGCCTCCCGTCGCAGGAAGGGCAACAGCTGCTTTCGCTCGGCGAAGCGCCCAGCGAAGGGCACGTTGATGCGCCTGGGAACGACCGCGGTGCGGGACCATCTTAACTGCTATATTGCTATGGCACTTGCCATGGCACTTGCTATATTGCTGATATTGTCAGCTATGGCCATATCATTATTTTCCTAATCCATTCATTCCTATGCCGACGTGCAGCCGCAACTTTCAGCCTGAGCCCGTGGCAAGCGCCCATTGTCATGGGTCACACTCGAGAAAGTCCCCTAGCAACGAAGATCTCCGGCCCCCGGTCAACGACCACCTATATATATATATATATACACACCACATACCAGTTTTCAGAACTCAATTGCACATGCTTCATCATGATTCATCATCATGATCCTATATGGTTTAACCAAGTGAATGACCTTGTTGACCATGATTCATTCACCAAGTGAACGACACTGTTGACATTCTATGACCTTCCATGCCTATGCGACCTAACAAACACACACACAGCACAGCACACGGGACCCGTTTTCGGAGCCCGATGGAGCGAAAGGGAGTGTGAGAAGACCAGCGTTCAAGCGATCAGCTGCAGTCGATACGTATGCGGCCAGGGCCTATCCTATAACCAAGTAACAGTGGATGATGATTGTTATTTATCATATTGGTTGGGAATAGTAAGGGCCTTTCTCAAAAATAGTGCTAATATATGATAATATTTTTCCGACTGCTCTGTTACTGGCAATGGGTATATGACAATGTATTACCAGTACATAGTGGGACACTCAGCTGCATGCAAAAAATGAAAACCAAAGTGCTCTGAAATAGATCTTCAACAGTTGTAGAACTGGTATACATCCTAGAATGAACAAACAAAACATATCGAAACTATATAAGTCCAATTTGTTTGTATAAGAACAACGGCGGCCAAACAAATTGACAACGGATTGCCGCCAACGGCCGCCCAGTAACAGGGGCATTGCTGGCCTCCTCCTCAAGTCTGGAGAGCATTGCCTCATACCTCGTCCGTCATAACTGCAGTGGTTCATCATGGCTCCTTCCTTGGGGACCCTGACCCCGGAATAACTATTTCAGGGAGCGGCCAAGGTTCATCCTTAGCTGTAGGCGCTCGTAGCCTTTTGTTTTTCAGAACTCCTCGGCGAAGAACTCCCAAAGCGTAACTCCCAGATCGGCAAGCCGAGCGCAGTCATAGCATTTCTTGGGGAAAGTCTCTTTATGTAAATCCACCGCATAAAAGATATACCAACAGTCTGCTACAGAGTTGTGCGCGCACACACACATGTATACTACTCAAATCTACTCAAGAGTACTGTTATTACTCTCCTGGACACTGCCATCATTGGCTGTTCGATTGCAACATACCCAAACCTACCAACTGCACTAAGAAGGCTGTTCCAAATGAAAGTTCACAACTGAAACCTTCCTCCACTCTCATCCTCATCTCAAGAAACCACAAGAACCCCTTTTCTACACCGGGTGACGCCATGTTCTGCTGCTCTTCAGTGCAAAAGCCATAGTCGAAGCAGCTCCCCTTCTGCTCATTCCTTGAACCAGCGCTGGTCTCACAGTCAGGATCAGTGAGGCCTTTGTTGCCTGGAGATGAGCACTATATATATATATACAGTACTATATGCAGTATTAATATATATATATATATACATACACACACACACATATAATAATATATATATATATAAACATAGCTCATCTATCAAAGCCAGTAGGAGTCAGTTGATCGCTTACCAATGCCGCCACCCAAAGCTATGTATCTCTTTTGGGGCGCCTGTGATTGGAGAGGCAACCATGACTACACAGAGTCGCCGACCATGACTACTAAACCGTAGTGCTACCGTAGTGATTGGGTGGAACTCGTCCCGATCCAGCCTCCGACTCAGCCGAGCGCCCACCCACTCGTCCACCGTCCGCCCAGTCGAGCCACGAGTGATTCTGGTAGCCTTGCCACGCTTGAGGATACGGAGGTGCAGTCGAATACCTCGGTGGAGCGTCCTCGTCTTGCAAAATCAGGCGATCTGTCGATGATCTGTCGACACACGAAGGACCACAAGAGTCAGAGTGAAAGGACCGCAATCGCAGCTTTTCTATGTGAGCATGAGTCAACCCATCCAGCAAGCACCAAAATAAGTGTCGACCGAATTGAAATCAACCGCCAAAATGCATTCCCAAGCATAACCTGCCAAGTGACCCATGGTTCCATTGCGCCTGCAACCCAAGAAGGCTGCCGCCCAAAAAGGCGTGTGATGTACTGTGTTTGATCCGTGTTTGCGTGTCTTTTGGTACAGAACTTTATGGCCCCCCCCACTAACAGTCGATTGAGTAGATTGATTTGTCACGTGAATCAGACATGGTTGTCAAAAACTCCATGTAGGAAGGTACAAGTACCTGGTTCAAAGTTCAAAGATCCGTGGCTCTGCCCCTCCCACATAGTCGCACCCCGAGCACCGCACCTGACTCTGCGCCCAGTGCGGCTGCATGGCTGCGCACGAGGAGCGAAGCAAGCGGACCAGCACCAGAGTCGGGGGAAGATCTATGTGTTCCACGGGTGTCTGTCAGTTGGCCTCAACTGATGTCGAGTCCCTTCTTCAGAGGGGTTGTGATCAGATGATCCGACTTGGCACCAGTCTCAGGAGAGTCTAATTATATAATGTGGCTTGCACGATCTGATCATATACGGTAGGATTCATGTGGCCTTGCTGCGTGCCTTGCTTCCTGTTCGTGTGCTTGTTTTGTGGTTCAATGCCAAGGCTTGACTTCAAAAACCTGTCCTGCCATAGGCTTCTGAGAGGCTTCTGTGTGCTCAGGCTTCTGACAGGGACTCGTCTCCCGTTCTCTGAGCCCGCTGGAGCCAAACATGCCAAGCACAAAACCCTACCTTTTGGCCTGTCCATCCAGAGACAGCTAACGTATTTTGCCCAGCGTCCCAAGCAGCCAGTTCAGCAAGTGTCCAAATGACATGAAGAGATTCTTGAGAAGAGTTATGTGTCAGGGCATGATCGAGTTGTTCAGGGCTAATCCTTGAGAAAATGACATATATGAGTTGTTCAGCTCATGTCTGAACATCGGGGCTGACCAAAACCTGGCAAATGAGGTGGATCTGTCCTTCGGAAGATCTCTCTGTCTGAAAATGTACGACATGTAGGGATTTGTTTGATGCCTGCAAACGCAGCGGAGTCCCAACTGGGCCCCCCACGTGCTCTGGATCCAAGGTATGGGTTTCACTGGTGACGAAGCCCTGCAGCAGAGACGCGTCCCGAGCAGAACCCGAGACTGAGTGAGATGTGGCGAGTGAGTGAGGTGTGGAGGTATGACAGGATTCGCCACATCTCACTATATATTGTTAATTATTGTTACGTTCGTAGCGTCCTTGTTACTAGAAGCGATGCACTTGTTCCTAGTAGCGAACCTAGTAACAGTCATGTAGGAGCCCCTATGACAGTACCACTTTGATGAAAGGCAAACACATCATGACTCCTTTACCTGGGCCTTGTCATCAATCTAAAGGTCACCAACATGCTTGCGTCACACCCAACAGAAACAAAAAGCAACATGGCGCAAGGCAAATAACCACCTCACTGCGAATCATATCCACAATCTGCTTCATATTCAAGCATCTGGTTCCTCTGCATGGTGAAGAAATATCGGCCAATGCCGCTGTTGCAAAATCTGCCGGTCAGCGGTCTCCTGCCTCTAACCGCTGCAGGATTTTGGCCAAGCTTTGCGTGTCCTGCGGCGGGCTTTTGGCGGAGCATATTTGCAGCCTGTACAGTATATAGAAGTGAGAAGCCGAGCGGTTGCAGCTGCAGTTGGATGATTTCAACACGAGGATCTGCATTCCAATCCCTTCATTAGAATCAAGGTGTTGGGTTCTCCATCCCTGCGCCCCCTCTCGTAGTTTCATCCGTTGTTCTGCTGACCGGTCGACACATTCGACGTGGTTCAGCGCATCTTGAGACACAACCCCTGGGCACATTTGGGCGACTGCATTCGAACATGGGCACTTTCCAGCCCCTCTGCCATATATATGCCTACAGTGCAGCATATATCATATATGATACATGCATCTTTTATGCACATCATATGGTACTGCAACATCTTGGGCATTTCTGCTTGTTGACATTGTCTAGATTCATCAAGGTCATTGTCTAGAACATATCTTAGTATGGCATATCCACGTGTTTTCAGACGGCTTTGTCCAGCTGTCTCCCACTCCTGTGCCAGCAAACCCGGTTTTGGCCTGGTGATAGGGCGTCTGGACCCGTCCCTCCGCGAATTGGTCACACAAACGGATTTCAAGGTGAACCACACCCATATCCTAAGGTAGTTCCAAATCTTCGACATAGTGGGCCAAATCCAAATTTCTGGGAAACAACTCACAAATTGCTCCATCATCTTGGCACCAGTTGTGCCTGGATCTCCGGATCCCCAAGGCATAGGGGTCCGCGTTCGAGGAAACTGAACATGTAGCTGTTGCTTTTGTGGCTGACCATCAGTCAATTTGTTGATAGATCTTGGGGGGTGGATCTGTTGCTGTCCTAAGTATTCTATCCTCTTCACTATCCTCACACGTTTCATTCCTTATTTAGGTATGTTCCTTCGTTTCTTGGGTTGTTCCTACCAAGGTCCAATATCTTCATGTTGTTTCCGCTTGTCTAATTGGGCAGGGCTCAAGAATGGAACGACCGAACTTATTGACTGAATCTTGGCCCATAATTCCAAAGTCTCCCAGAAGGGTTGCCTTCGGAACGAACCATGCAACTGGAGGACAAAAATCACAACACAAAACCATCCTGGAGTAGATAGAACCAGAGAAGGAAACAACCAGAGGAAACAAATCAGTGATATCCAAATGAGGGGCCTCCAGATTGTCTTGCAGAGTCACGGCGGCTCAAGGGGGCTCGGGAGTGAGTGGTGCGCTCTGGACAGAACACATGTCAGTGTCAAACATGTCGGACACAAGGTGACGGAGCTAAATGCCCAAACACATATCAAAACCGAATCCGGGCCATATTATCTGCCACAACACCGAGAAACATGCCAGGTTTGATGCGAGAGCACATGTCAGTGTCAGAAGTACTTGCAAGAATTCTCAGGACACATATCAAACTCCACGTCAGAACGCGTGCCAACAAGGATGTTAGAACACATGCCAGAACATTTATCAGCCTTTATGCAAATGATGTGTCAATACGTATACCAAACAACGCAAATGTCAGGCAGCACTTGTCAACTTGGGTGGAGATTGCTCGAAGTAAAGTACATGATTCTTACACATTCTACCTACTCCAGGATGTTTACACGTAGCTAGATCAAGTGCATGCGCGTGCAAACGAAGAAAGCATGATGAGCGAAGTGTTTCAGAATTTGGGGCTCTTCTTTAGAATGTAATGTTTTGTCCTCCAGTGTCATCACGTAATGATACGTAATGTGAATGGTGTCTCTAACCGCCATCTAACAACCACCCGAATCTATGCAAACAACCCGGGTCACCACCCGCGCACGGAGCTGCGAGGAGTCCGCGGTCCCCATATCCATTTGCCAATTACAGTGGACTAAACTGCTTCCAACTTTTGTCAATACAGGCCACATAGACTTTTACAAACTATAGACATCTATATAGACCGATTATATCAAACTACAAATAGACATCTATCATCTATAGACTATAGACCGACTACAGGCTGTCCCCTTCTGTCTCCAAGTCGCTGCAAGGCATCCTGCGCGTCGTCAAGAAACGCTCGGCGCGGTGGAGATGCGAAAGTCCCCCGCGATCGACCGGGCAACGGTCCGACACAGATCCCTTAGTGAGGCAGCATATATAGACTTGAAAAGCATTGAAGTCATGATGCAAGCATGATATAATATAGTGGATTGAGAGTAGATGGCACAAACCCCAAGAGGCGGTTTATATGGACTCCCCATCTTCGATCTGGAAGTTTTTTGAAGTTTTGATACGAGTTCAATAAAGGATTTTATATAAAACTTTGCTGGATGACTTTTTGGTTTTGAAGCTCTTCCCAGGTGACCCTATTTTGGACCCGCTGATTTCAGGGACCCCCTATTAGAAAAAATGCAACCGAGTTTCTCTTATTAGGCGGGGGGGGGGGGCCGTGTTTATTAATAGGTGGAAGGGATTACTCTGAAATGCCAGGGTGCACCCATGGGGTGTCCCGTGTTTTTCGGTCTCCGAGTGAAGCCGAGGCAACAGTATCAGGCTAGTTTTGGACCCTCCCCCCTCTAGCCAGGGATGATCACAAGCAAGATCTGTGTCAAGAACGGTGATACCAAATTCCCAACTCCACGGGTGCAGGACTGCACCTGCAACCGAAAAAAAACAGCCCCAAACAACTCTGGCCAGGCATGAACATCAGTTGCTGCATGAGCATCATCGTCTTCGCCATTGCGGCCATGTTGAACGCCATCGTGACGTCTCACCTCTCCGCAGCACTGCGCCATCTGCGCCTGGGTGTCGTAGAGCAAGGCGGCCGCAAAGTCGTCGAACGTCAGGTGGTCGCCGCCCGTGAAGGGCTTCTGGTCGCGTGGAGGTGTGCGGGGCATGTGGGTGGATGGCCCGAAGAAGGCACTACAAATAGGAGGTACATAGGAGCTTAACAAGGTCTAGTAGTGGGGTGGTGGGGGAACGGAGGTGATTTAGCGTGGTATGATGCAGGGTGATCACCTCCAAACATTTTTGTTGCATGAAGATTATATATGATTATATAGTGTTCTGGTGGCGGGGAACTCAACGGCTCCGTGTGCTTTGGTTCCGTTCACAATGGTTCCAGCGGAAACCATGTTTTTCGCCACTCGGGGGAAAGCCACGATCTTCTCAATCTTCTCACTTCCCTTCCAGTGATTTCGTGATTTCATGTGATTTCAAACATAACTCGTGTCAGTGAAGGGCATCCAGGGTTGTCTTGTTGTGTCTGTGATCTTCGCACCAAGCAGTCGAGTCAAGCATCAGTTTGTCCCTTCCACCTTCTGCCCCTAACTATCCTGGGCTCATGTATATAGGGGCCATCTTCCGCAGCATCCAGCTTCTTTGACCATGCGTGCCATTCCAAAAACCATCCAAAAAATCAATCCAAGAGCCCTGGGCCAAGTCAGTGGGCCTTAAATGAACACCCATTCCCTCCAGTTTGAACCTCGTACCCCGGTCCGCCTGGCCCTTGGGCGGATCCTGAATCAGGCTCCAAAGGCCCTGGGTCGTCGGAGCGATGACCGAGGAACAGCACGGTGTTCGAAGTGGCAAACCGATGAGAAAGCGGTTCACGGAGGTCAATGGGCTATACATATGCTATACCCAAACACGACGAATGGGACTGACATATTTACCGATCAGTTGGGATGGTTTGAGGGGTCAATATATGGCATACATGGAGTGTTTGGGATACCTACTCAATTGTCCTGGCCCTTCTTTTCAATGTCGGTAAAGTTTATTGCTTGACACATTGGAATCGGAATGAACCCGATTGATCCATTGATGGATCCACCGATTTAATCCTAAAACATGTTTGGATGTTTTGATGTTGGGTCTACCCAAATGCTGGAACGAGCCAATGCTTAAACTTTATAATCTTTATATATAGAGAGATGCCCATGGCCCAGTGAATTTCACGGGTGTAACATGCTGTCCATGCTGTTTCATTATGTTCATAGATTGGCATGGATTATTTGGGTATACATAACAGTCGATGATGATGGCTAGCAAAGGCCTTGCTGCCTTGCTCAAAAATGGGACACACCTGGACTGTAGATGGGCATGAAAAACAACCGAAGGCCGAAGGCCCTTTTTGCGTGAACTCCTCGGGGGTTCCTGCTGCGCTACGAGCGCCTCCATGTACATCTGGCCCTTCACAGATTGGTTTCGCATTTTGCCCAGCATCTCCACGAAGGCCTCGCGGGGGCAACAATACGAAGACCATGCCATGAAGGCTAGGAAGCTTAGAAGCCTTGGGTGTTCCATAAATGGTGCAACTCGGAGTCAATGTACACATTATATATGTACCAGCACCCTCCAACAGGTCACCACCTGCGACCATTGAGTCTGCAAAAGCCACCACAGGAGACCTGTAGAGTCGGGTGCTGGTATATATTATATATATACATTTATATACATGTCACCCGCAAACGGACTACATGGTATCTGATAATTGTTTCCAGGTGGGCGAGCAGTTCCCGAAGACCAACAAAAAGGTGCCATGGGGTTCCGTGCAGTCGAAATAGCAGGGGAGCATATAGAGTTGTATAATGTTGTATATAGTTTAAAACATATCAATTAACCATAATTAACCCTATTACCAGTAACAGTGGATGATGATGGTAATGGCCTAGTTCAAAAATAGTGCTCGTTTAATTACTAACTGTTACAGGCAATGGGACAGACCCAAGGATCGATTGTTGGGGGCCGAGCGCCGAACAAGTCCATGACGGGTTGGTCCACTTGGACGGCCTAGGGCCTAGGACTTCAGTTTCGACGGCCAGCCCAAAACTGTGAACACAAAGATTGTTGCCAAGATGCTCAACATCAACCACAGCATCACTGAGTGATGCCGTGGTTCTGCTTGAGCTGCTCTGCAATCTCGAGGAAGGGCTTGGTGCCAAAGGGTGGACCAAAAAAAAAAACACACACATCACAAGTGGGAAAGCAATCTACAAACTTATTGTCACCTGCAAGAAGGCTGCAAACACAATGAAGCCCTGCAGCTCTTCATCGCACAGCGGAAAGCGCCGCTGCACGCAGGAGCTGGCCGTTCGTACTCCCTCTGCATAGTCTCCGTCGCTCGGAATCTGATGATCACCAATCAAAAAAAGGCTGCACAAAGCCGAGGGTCAAGCACTCTCAATGTTCAAGGCATCCGAAGCCCTGAGAGTGCTGTGAAACCACTCCATCAAAGTCCACTAGCTTCATGGTGCGGGTTTTTGAGCAACTTCACGGCGTGCTATTCTGTCCCGTTTCAGCCCTGCTGCTGCAAGGTGCAGCATCCAATGATGTCTCTCATGAACTTTGCAATCCAAAGCAGTATTTGCAGCATGTGCCTGGGAGTGTACGTTCATAAACCTGCGTTCAGCAAGTGCTCAGGACGTCAATACTACCTCTTGTGATCTCTCATGGACGTGGTGCAACAACTCCAGAATGCCAACTGGTCGGGGTCATAAAGAACATGGTTGGCATTATGGCGAAATGGCGTCCAACTGGTTGGCCTTGACGAGAATGCCACTGGTTTTCAAGGGCGATGGAGCCGAATTAAGCCATAAGAAACAGTGCCCTGACTGGGCCCATGACCTTGGTCATGGACTGGTGGGCAACAGAACCAAAACATGTCGGTGCCCTTACTAAATTCGATTGATTGGTATGTGGGTGGGGGACAGTCCGAGAAGGAAGCTTCTTGATGAAATAACTTCATCAAGCATCGTCAAACAAGTCAATGCAAGCCCACCTGCCTCGGAGGTGATCCACCAGCGTCGCCGCAAACGGACGTGGAGAGGAACAACTCCTGGCTGGACAAAACGGTCAACTGTGCCAGCTGATCGACGGCGAGTTTGGACCGTCCCTCCAAAAAGAACGTCAAGTGGAATAACTCAACAAAAACATGTGCAAAAGTGTGAAAGACGTAAAGACTGGTGGGCAAAGACCCTTAACTACTGAAGATCCCTGAAGAACATATTCAATCATCAGCATTTCACCATCCAACACCCTTGTATAATTGGCCATCCGTGTCAACTCTCCCGAAATGATTGCATAAGCCTCTCAAAACAGTTTCCCTCTTTTCGGGGGAAGGTTGCTCAGCTTCCATGAGTTGTTTCTTTTTGCTCCCCCGGTGTCTATAGAACATGCCAAGAATCATGAGAGTGCAAAAGTTCCTGTTTGTAGGAACGTTTAGGCCCTCCCAACTTCCAAGAGGTCAAACTGTCCACTGCATGATGCATAGAGGGAGGACCAGTTAGCCATTGCAGGAGATTGCACGAGCCTGTGAGCCTCCTCGCTGTATGGAAGATGTGGAGACGATTGGATGTCTATGCCCCTGACACGGAACTGGAGCTCCTTATGCCCGTCTGGATTCCAGGTCAACCAGGGGAAAAACATGTTATAACATGTTTCATGGTGGATTGAGAGTAGATGGCGCAGACCCCAAGAGGTGGTTTATAATGGTTTACATATGTTTATATACACCCCAACCCATCCAGCCGTGGATGTGACGCTGTGGCGCGGCGGGTCATTTCCAACCCTCACAAGCCCTACCCCGATGCTGCCTGGTGAAGGCTTCTTGGGCTCTGGCGGAGGCCTGACAGCTAATTGCCACATTGGAGCAAGGCTCTCTGAGCAAGCCAAGCTATGCAGCTATGTATATAATCCCCAAAGCGACAAAGAACTGACCCCCTCCTAGCCGCAAAAGGTCAAGAATCCTTGTCGTCCAGGTATAGTTCCAGGTCCAGCTGGCAGGCTGGCAGGTGATTAGCAAAACTTCCAATTGCAACGACATCTTCCTGTCAAATGCTTTTCAATTGCTTTCAATAAGGTCTCTTGCGACTGCAGCCGTAGACCAGGCGGGGTCCCAACGGCATTCCTTGAAAGAACACAGTCCCATCCGCGGGTCGTTCCCATCCACCGAGGAAAAAACAAACAGCCAACCGCGCTGTGTCAGCCAGCCAAAGATGTGGCCGGACTCCTGCCTGGGCGGAGGAACCCGTGGCCAGTGTTCAGCTCGGAAGCTTGGTGCCTGGCGAAGCGGACCGGGTTCCGGTGAGAGAACATGGCAGGTTGTGGTAGGACAAGTGACGTTTTTCTCATTGCCCTCAGGAACCGTTGAGGGCTAAGAAAAGGCCAACAACTCAACTACAAGAACGACCAACGCGTGACCTGGTTGGGGGTTCACCCAATGAAGCGTGACCTCAAGAGACCATGTATGTCCCGAGAACTGCAGGGTTTGGTGCTTTATTCAAACCATGCATTCTTGCCTCTCATCCTTCCAATCAGGCTACTCAATTCATTGGTTGACCAATGCCGGAGTCCCAACAGGAACTTCCTTCTCGACCCATCATCCCCGGACGCCTTCTGCCCGCGCCCAGCCTCTCAACCCATCCCCACACAACGCCTTCGCGGCAGCTTGCAACTGCTCCTGCAACTCCTTGGGTGCTGCAGCAACTCCTTGGGTGCTCTGCTCTTGGAACTCCTTGGGTGCTGCGGCGGTTTTCTCCGCAGGTGGCTCCTGCGAACGCTTTGTGGCAGTTTCCTCCGCTCTTGGCTCCTTCTGCAGGTCCTGTCTTGCAGTGCTGTCCTGCAATGGCGGAAAGAACACCAACGGATCCTCAGGTTCTAAACTGGAGGATGTGGCGTGGGCCCAAGCTGTGGCACTCAAAATTGATAAGAAATTACAAAACATTACTCATAGACTCCATGTATGCCATATATGCCTACACTGGGGTGGTTTGGGGGGTCAATGTAGGCATATATGGCATACATGGAGTGTATGGTTATACAAGCCCGGATTTCACAGCCCAACACCTGACGTTCCAGTGGAAACATCCAGTGCGGTTTCGGGTGGCGATGGCACATAATCAATGCTGGTGCAAAGTCGGCTGGTCAATTGTTGTTGATATTTGATGATGTTGTGCGTCTGCTGATCCCAATTGGCTGCAAGCCCAATCAGAGCTAATTAGCACTCTTGGGGCGCCAGAATGTATGTTCTGAAGGCCCAGTACAAGTTGTATTGATCCAGTCTCCTTTTGAAATAAGTCTGCTCACCCTGCCTCCACCTGCCGTTCAAGTGGTTGATCGGCCTCAACGGTCTGCACCTGCAGTCTCTCCGAAAAGCGTCACTTGGTGTGTTGCAGCCTCGTGTGAGTCTACCGTTGACCAACGACACAGAAGTAACGCAATGATGTCAAATCCCAAATCATCCCAACCCCTCCCAAAGTCGCAAAGGCTACAGTGAGGTCGTCCACTTCCCCTATGCGTTGCATCCTCGCGACGTCCCAGTTCTGGACGGTGCTTCTTCACGACCCGAACGACTGCAGTTCTGCGGTTCGCCGTGCTCCGTCGATGGCCCGCCTTCGCGACGTCCAGGTCTGTGCGATTCATGCATCTCCAACACACCTGGTCCGTGCGTGCTACGCACGCGCGTTTTCGCGGCGGACTCGGAAACGAGGAGGCGCCGAAAGGCAGCCCGAAACCCGAAGGGTGGTGGTTGTTTGATCTGGCCATGTGGCATTTCAAGGACTCAGTACACACACAAAGCCCGTTTGACCTCTGCTTTTGATGGAAAAACATGGACCAAAACAAATAAAAACACATCTTGTGGGTGGTTGGGGGTCCCAAATCACGGTCTCAGGCTCATCGGTCTCTCCGGCCTATCACGTCGTATAAGAAAACCGTGTCCTCGTCCGGTGAAACCGCGTGGAAAAACATGGGTCATGGGTCGGAAACCTTCATGGCCGAACCTGGCTCGGCTCAAAGATCAAGAAAACCTACATCACCACTCAGAGGCTCCCGGGAATGTTTCACATATCGATGGCTTGGTGCACGATGTTCGTTCAAACCTTATCTACAAGGCCTCCTCCTTTGCAAACGCAGAGGTCTTCTGGGCAGTGGCAAACTAAGTTCACTCCAGCAAGAAAAAGCAACATAATGAGAGCCACCAAAGCTGACCCTGGCACCAGCACCACCACAAACCAATCAGAATGGAAGCAACCACCACACCAAACACATCCAAACGCCTGCCGCACAGGTGGAGATATCTAGAATTGTGACTTCCACTATGAGCCTGAGGCCAAGAATACATGATTTGTATTTTAGGTGTCGTCCTTCAAATGTTGCTTTATGAGATTCTAATGTTTTAGGGTGAGTATAATACTTGTTTTTAACGACCCTGGAAAAACAACAGTATCAACATGCCACGCCATGCACAAATCACAATTAATGGTATTCCAAAAAATATATAATAGAACATATATACAAAACAGCACATTAAACATGTGTTATTATTACAGGGCTATGCAAACATCATCACATACTTAAACCTATAGAAAAGTAATCATTGAACACATACGCACACACTATATATATATATACATACACATACATACGATACTTGCAAAACATCCTCCCGCCATAGAACTGGAACTCACAGACGCTTAGCTTCTGGCGGCAGCCCCGCACCCTCCAGGCCCTACGGCGACCGAAGCGTTTGGGGCGACCGCAGCGGTCGCTGCGTGAACAGCGCGCGTCAACATGGACTTAGGATTTCCATTGATTGCCTATGCTGAGGACGTTTTCTTTGGGAGGTCTTGTGTGGTGCTACAACAGCCAAAGTTCTACCACTTCAATGGGCCTCCTTGGCCAGGTCTGCAAAGTCGATACAAGCCGCTGGGCCTGACAGCGGAAAAGAATACGAGCGTCACCACTCGAACGTGGACAACCCAGCCAGAAACGCCGGGAAAAAAGGGGAAAGAAATGAATCCCGGTGGGTTTCCTTAAAACGCCTAGTGGGTGGTTTCCAATATGGATCTTGAAGGGAGTCGGTGTGCTTCACAGGTGCAAGCTTCAGAATACCCGGTTGTGCTCCTGGAAAGTACTATAATCATCCTGGAGTAGATAGAATGTGCTTTCGCAGGGGGTGTTTTTCTTTTTGAAAAAACGCAGGGTTTTTGACATCCCTTTCATTTTATGAAGACTGACCCTATATATAGATAGAATATAGTGATAAGATTCTTATCAAGGTGAAGAAATTGTCGTGGAACATATGACCTCGACTCGACTCGCTAGGTACCAGATTCGAGGAATACAATATTTACAACGTATGCCAGCCCTCTCTCACTAGCCCTCCTAAACCGGTGACGCCACGAAAACACAACATCACATGACAGTGATTATGATTCTATCAAAATGCAAGTGTATGACCATACTGCAGTCATCTCTTCGCCATGGAAATTCTCGTGTGTAACAAGTCCACAACGACAGCCTCCCGGCAGTGAACAGCTGAGATGGCTTCATTGTTACCATTGACATCCCCAGCCACACTCCATATATGGCACAACTGCAAGCATGCGTACAACATGCATAAAAGTAGCCCAATCAAGCTTTCCCCAAGCACACACCTTATCGGGCACAAGTTCTTGCCACTCGAGACAGGATAACCCGAGCACCCAGTATATATGCCATACTGCCATATGTATGAAACCTGGAA
This sequence comes from Durusdinium trenchii, assembly GCA_963970005.1. NCBI lineage: Eukaryota > Dinophyceae > Suessiales > Symbiodiniaceae > Durusdinium > Durusdinium trenchii. Next base: position 401,502 of record CAXAMN010023596.1, read on the forward strand.
ACACACACACACACACACCAATGTATGTCAATATGGCATCTGTGGAGCGTCTGGGATTTAAGAAGCACAAAGACCATCAATAAAGGGGAAGAATCGGGAAACTCCCTCGCCATGGGCAGTCAGCATTTCTTCCTGGTCCATCGGTCCACCTCGTGTTTTGTTCAGTCCATGAGCCCTGGGGGGGTCCCTTGGTTCCAGCACCCCTTGGATGTCCTTCAGTCTGTGGGAGCACATGGAGGCATCACATCTCCATCGTTCGCTTCATGTCATGGGGTCTGGGGTCACCACATGGCGGTTAAACATGCTGCAGCCCATGGCAGCTATGGCTCTTATTCGGGTGTCTTGGCAGCTTGAAGGGTCCGTAGCTGAGCTGGATGAAAAGATTGACCACCCCCAACGAGCCGGGAGGGCCTGTTGTCACCGAGCACTGAGGTGGAAAGGGGGACACCATTGATAGCAACAGCAAAACAAACAGGAGCGACTTCTGGTTCTTTTGAATGCCGGCAACATGTGTCTTCTCCCTCTCTCCATTCACATTTAGGTCTTCATGAATGCGTTCATTTGTTGAGGCTACGAAAGCTGCAAAAAGCTGCGGATCAAAATCATGTGAGGATTGGAGGAGCCTGCCGCTGGTGAAATGGCTCCGATTGATCAATGGTACATTGATGCATCACCTTCGTCACCTTAATCCTGCGAATGCCAGGTATAGTGCCAGGTATATGTTTACATATCAAACTTTGGTTTAACCAAGTCCAGGAAATCAGTGACCGCGCCGGCACCGGTCACGCGCACCTCACTCTTCTTTTGCTTCGCTGACCTTCTATCCGAATGGTTGGATCCCCTTCAGGATGCTGCCTCAGCTGCCTCAGGTGAGGAAAAACAACAAACCTCTAAAACCGCTTTCAACCCCGACATGTCCCTTGGTAATTCCCTTGAGTTTCATGCCTGAGACGTTTCGAGTCTATGATCGCCTGGATCTGTCATGACCATCTCGTTTGGACCCACAGGGGCCCCTCCAACCTCCAAGGGGTTCTTGCCCGACCCCGAAGCTCCTGGTTTTCCAGGGCTTGCTTCGGACAAACGTGCCGTGCTCTGGTCATCTTTGTTTGCACCAAAGTTGAAAAAAGGATTCAACCTGATTCAATGATTCAACCTGGTAATCTAATTGCCTGGTAATCTAATCTAGCGTTCAATGATTCAACCTGCTCATCTGTTCATTGTTCCATTCGTTTGAGTGAGAATTTGTGCACTCTGTCAAAGAAGTTGTGATGGCTCCAAGAGAAACCTGCGGGGTGGAACATGGGCTGCACCATATTGCCACAATTGGGAAAGCATTTGGGAAAGTAGGTTTTCTATGAGGACGAGCCATTCAGCCTGGATGCATCCGTAACGCGCACGAAAAGGTGGTCCTTCATGTTCTCAACACTCCCCGGGTGTTGCCTCTTAGTTCAAGAGTGGGCCTGCATCTCTGGAATGCTCCAGGTCTCACCGGATTCTCGGTGTTTTCGCTCCTGGACTCGAACATGAGTGGATCCTCAAGGCCAAACCCGATTGAAGCTGGCTTCCCCCACCAGTCAAGAAATGTATCCGACTATAGAAATCAGAGCTGGTAATTGAAAAGACCATTTTGACAGGAAAAACAGTTGGTATTCGTCAAGGAGAAACTAAGCATGTTACCTGCATTCAAACACCCACTTGCTCTTCCTCCTCCCAACATCCCTGCTTTTTTCATGGGGTTACCCCCTGCCCACCCTGTTGAGACCACACGAACATACCGCCACTTCGTTGCACCCCGGGCGCAGCCAGGAGCAAGGCGGATTTGATCTCTCGAACCTGGCAGAGCGCTACGGTACTTCCGATGCATCCGGCGACTCTTTTTTGGCCAGCATCGCGTCGCATGTAAGTTCTTCAATCCAAGCATTGTAACGCCTCCCTAATTATCTGGAGATGTCAGAACATGTTGCGAATGTTGGTACGGAGAAATCTGGATAATATGGAGAGCTCCACAAATTATGTATGCCTGCATGCAGCTATAATTTTTCCAAAGACAAAGTCTTCAACAATTTCAACAGCTAGCAAGTGGGGCAACTCTGCTGCCTACACAAGTTACCTTCACTGCTGCATCTGATGGGTGAATCATGAAAAGCATATAAAAGCATATTGAAAAGCCTATTGGGTCGAACCAGAAGCGTTTCCTTCCCTCAAACTGCGACCGTTTCCTTCGACCGTTTCCTTCGTGTGCGCCACTGGTTGGTTCCCTTCGTCCCAGTCCTGGCTGAGTGGAGCCGAGCGGTCCAGGAAGGCGCTCACTTGCACCGAGTCCTCAGCGACCTGAGTCACGAGCCCCGTTCGGAGCCGTGCGCTGCGGCCGCCAAAACGCTCCGAAAGGCCGAGAACCGAGGCCGGTTGGGGTTCGGTGCGGCGGGAGGGTGGTGATCCCAACTTGCTGCCGGGGGGACCACGTCCACATCGGTAGTTTTTTGGAATGGAAGTGAGTGGACGTCCACATTCTGTAGAGGAAAAGGGTCAGAAATCGGGGTCAACGTCTACCAACGTCTACGTCAAGGATTCTTCCAGGGAGTGTAGAACAAAGTGGAAAAGGTGGATCCCCTGGAAACATCTGAGTCTTGAATGTCCTTCGGTCCCACTCATGGGGAAACTTGGACTGCTCGAACGGCTCTCAGAAACAACACAGGTCTCAACAAACATCTTCGAAAGTGGAAAGTCTGCACAGAACTGGATGATACATTGTCTGTTGCCCGGTTGCCCGATGCATCATTCAGAAGGTTGTATGGGTTGGGTATATCCCATTCCCTGTAACAGTGGATGATGATGGTTAGGTCACAGGCCTGGCCTTTCCCCCCAAAAAATATATGTTCTTGTTTCCCAACTGTTGCAGAGTAAACCTGGGACACCCCCAACCACCCAAGCATGTATGGTCTATGAACATTCCACACCTCGGAAACCGGATTTGAGTGGACAGTGGATGAGGCCGATGAGTCGTCCTTTTAGGAGGGGATTGCACGACGCTCCACGTGGGAACCTGGGAAGCTCCATGACAGCAGTGTTGGATAGATGGATTCCTCAACTGTTTCATCCACTGTAAGGCAAAGGTCAAAAAGGGAAGAGGACATCACATTCGCACCCCACGGGGCATGGGATGGTTTTGGAAAAGATGTGGTTGCGGGATCCGTTGGTCCCGTCTTTGTTTTGTTGAAGGGTTGATGGAGGGCTCGAGCTCTTCTCCGCAGACTGACGACCGAGCATCGCTGCTGGTCTGCTGAACCAAAGACATGTCACTACCGACACGGGGGCACGCTGTCAACTCCCATGCTGGCATCTAGTTGCATGCAACAGTTTCTTTTCGCACCTAGTTGCATGCATGCCAAATCCATCCAAATCCCTGAGGGCTGGAAGCCTGAATGGCCTGGATTGTTACGAAGCCGGGCGACATGCACCTGTGGCTGCAAAGGTGGGCGCTGGAGCAAGCCCACCTGCTGCTTCAGGGAAGCTCCTCAGCGGTGGACTGATAGACGGCTCTGAAGAAATTCGGGAACCTGTGAAACCACTATTCCAACAAGGGGGATCATCTATCCCTTTGCATGTTTTTGGGCTGCCAGGGGTTTATTAAGTTCCTGCTATTTCTTTGTTCTGTGGGGGTGCCATCCACTTGGCTGGATGTTCTTGCTTTCATATTGCTCGCCTATAGTTTTCTGATCCGACATAGAAGTTGCAAAGTGGGGGGTAGGATGAATCTCTCTCACACATTCGGCCAAGGATTTCCAGCACTACAGTGTAGTGAAGATCTTGAAACAACCCGAACTCCTGACCATGTATGAGACCATCAACTGCCCTACTTGCCTTTTACTCTGGAGAAAAATACCGGCATACCGGCATACCCTCCAGGCATCTCCAGGCCCGATTCTTGCCAAAAGCAGTCTTCAGGCTTCAGGAATTCTTTGCACCACTTTCCGGACGCCTCTCTCTCTCTCTCTCTCCAAGTTGCTCAAGGGACCTGAAAGCTGCTGCTTTGCACCGCTCAAGGTGACCCTCAACGGCCGGAGTTCGCCTCGAACTCATCTAGCGAGGTGGAAGACAGTGGTCCATCCAAAGAAACCCCTCTGAGGAGGGCTGGAAAGGTGATGTCACAGTCAAATAATTACTATACATTGTTGCTTAATTATAGAATCTCTCACTTATTGATTTACTCTTCCAGGAATGTAGGTCATTCCATTTACAGTACCCTCCATCCAACAAACATGGAACTTGGAAGACTGTTTTCCTCTACGAACAGGCTGTATTCCACTTTCATGCTTGTTTCAGTGAAGTCCTGAGTAGATTTCCATAAGTCCTGAGTCTATGGAGTGCTGCACAAATTCTCACCTCGGCTAGCGCCCTTCAACTCAGCAGCTGGCACCTGCCGGGTGGCGGCGATTCTTCACTGAATGTGCTGAATCCTGCAAGCAGTGTCTTGCAACCACAATGCCCTGCTCCACAACCCACATAATTCTCTACAGTTCTCTTTGTTGCTTGGATGGGGGGGGTGCAACATGTTCATTGGGTGAACAATCCCGTACCCCCTGGACTCACTCCCCAACGTGGTGAAACACCAGCGTCACAGGAACCAGAATATGGGAAGAATTCCTGCAAAAAAGACCAAAATGAATACTGTCCCTCTATCTCTCCCTTGTTTTCACTCTTTCTTCAGGTCGGCACGTTGACCACCGCAGCACGGCCTCCACTTCCTCTGGTGCTCCAAACGGCCGCAGCACCGCCCGCGGCCCGCGAAAGCGCAGAAGCCGCGCGGGCACCACGCGCGTGGAATCGGCCGGGAAGCGGATCCAGAAGCTGGAAGAGCTCGAGAAGACACAAGCGAGTCGGTGTAGCCAATTCTTGGGATGGTAGACACGGCTGTCGGAGGACTCGTTCGATTCACTTGAAGGAATTGAACGACAGGAACGAGTAGTGGTGAGACTATTGGTGCTACGACAAGGATTACGTTATGGGCTTTTGGGATCCTCTCAGCACAGGCTCCACAAGTTCAGCAAAACCATGGTTCCATTTCAACATATTTCAACTACACAAGTGATGGCAACCATAGCTCACAGGATGTCTGTGACAAGTGGGAGCTAACACACTTTTATTCTAAATGATGGCGTGGTTACATTTTGGTGCATGAGGGGCTGGGGTTCTGTCCCAGGAAACGAGATTGGATGGTGATAAAGCATCCCATCGGAAAAACGCGACAAACAGCCCCCTAACTCTGAAAAGATTCTCTGGCGAGAAAGCATGGCAGCGCCAGCACGGCCAGCAGCACACCAACTGTGATGCTAGTCGCTCCAGGTGTTGCCCCAAAAGGCCCAGCACTGGAAGGTCCTGGAGATCCCACGGCCAGCAGAATACATCGTGCCAGTGCTGCGCCACAGGTCCCCACAGTGATGGCTTTGCCTGGGACCGGTCACTCCAGACCCAAGGAGAAGCCATTCAGTCCGGTAGACACAAACATCCCCTGGACCCGTTTACACCCACATCGCTTGCCAGAGTCTATGTGCTGGTTATGCTGGTAACGTATATAAGGGGCAAAACAATGACCTGTGGCTCGGCCTACCTGCTTGACCATCCACACTATCCCACACTATCCCAGCCGCTTGGACACATCAATGATGTTTGCATCGTCTAGCAGTATGGCGCTGTCGGTTGGAGTGCGCACCCGGTCTCCGTTCCGCTCAGTCTCCGCTTGGAAAGCCAACGCACAACAAAAACACCAAGACCACGGACACCTCGTGTAGGGGTGGTTTGGCGTGCCACCAAATTGAGTAGATTGCGGATCATCATGGACACCTCCATCAGAGACTCTATCATCCCCTGTCCTTCCTCCAAGTTCAGCCCGATTCATGGTTGATTGAACTGGGTTGCTTTTCTTCCGGGACCGGCTGCCTTCCGACTCTGCTCCTCCCATGTTTCTTCAGCTAAGCTGCTCAAAGCTACCACTGGAGCCACCAGCTGCGGAGGCCTCCAAGGCAGCTGTCGCCGCAAGAACTTCGCAACCTCACAGGGTGGAACTGCCGTGGTTCACTGGTCGTAGAATTATAAAAAACTTTCATATGGTAAGGCCAGAATCCTTGATTTAAAAAAAAGTCAAAAAAAAAGTCAAAAAAAAGTCAACTGGAAAAGTCAAAGTCAAAAAAAAATCAAATTGAAAAGTCCAAAAAAAG
>CAXAMN010023596.1:408116-456098 GCA_963970005.1 Durusdinium trenchii
TTTTTTTGACTTTTTTTTGACTTTTTTTGACTTTTTTTTGACTTTTCCAATTGACTTTTTTTTGACTTTTTTTTGCCGGCCCAGCCCCGCATACCCCAGCCCGCCTGTAGCCTGCCTGAGCTCGACCTCAACCTGACCCCTCCGCCAGGAGCCAGCCGCAGCCAGCCCAACGCCTGGCCCTGGCAGCAACCTGCCCCAAAATTTGAGCAGCAGCTGGCTTGGGGCTGAAGAGACCCTGGGACAGTGGCTGGGGCTGGGTAGGGATCCTGCGACTCTGGGGTAGGGGGTTGGGGCTGGCTTGGGGCTGGAAAAGGTGAAAGTTGAACAACCAAAAAGGTTCTAGAATCTTTAATAGACTGAAAGCCATAAGCAAAAAGGCTGCAATTTGCCTTGTTACAAGCTTTTCCTTGACTTGTTTACCTATGCAAAGTTTTTGTTTGACTTGTTTTTTTTGACTTTTTGTTGACTGTTAATTTTTGTTGACTTTTTTTTGACTTTTTTTTGACTTTTCAATTTGACTTTTTTTTGACTTTGACTTTTGGGATTGACTTTTTTTTGACTTTTTTTTGCATTTTTTTAAAATTTTGAAAACAGGTTCTTTCCAATGAAAGTTTTTTTATAATCGTAGAGGGATGGTTTATGACTCAATGACTTGAATGATCATTAATTAATTAATTCATTCATTCAATCAATTCAATTCAAAATTCAATTATATTCAAATCAATTCAAAGGAATTGAATTCAATTCAAGTCATTTCATTTCAATTCAATTCATTCATTCATTCATTCATAGCGCTTGGACTACAGCTTGGTTTCTGCTTTTTTTGGGGAGAAGGCTTGTGGCTTTCACCAGTATACCTCAAATATGTGGGTGAGGAATGCGGCTCGGCCACGCCGATCCGCGGGAAGATGAGGACTCTCACAGTCACACGGCGACACAGAAAGGCCTATACGTATTCACAAGAAGAAGGCACGTAGTTTATACACAAGCAAGTACCAGCACCTAATTACCATGATTACCACGATACATACATATATATATATAATTAATATTAATCCTGTCGACACATCAGCTCCTGTCGAGCACCTGTTCACCTGGGTGTGAACCACTGGGCTCCGCCGCCCTCCGTCTCCGCTCGCTTCGTCTCGGTGGCCTGGACGCTCAGGACGCATCCCAGGTAGGCCGTGGAGATCTGAAACACCCAGGCGTCCAACCACTCGATCTGCCGGACAAACGGTGGTGATCCGAGGTGATGGTGCAAAAGGTGCAAAAGGTGGCCGGCCGTGGCGAAGACGAATCGGCGAAAGAGGGTTGGAGGTTCTAGATGTGTGTGAATTTTGTGCGCAGGATCAGGATGGATCAGGGATATCAGGGTCCCTGCTGCATGCTTGCTATGATTTGATCGATTGAACATGAGGAACAGGAACCGGGAATAACATCAAAGAGATCCACCCATGCCTGGGGATCCATCCCCATGCCTGGGGATCCACCCCGTTGGGAAACTTGAAGTCACCCCCATCTGCAAAACCATGCACGAACACGGCCATCTTCGCTCCTTGCGGTGCAGTCAAACCAACTGGCCCCGGGTCATACCCTGCCTGCTGCGCCATCTGCGTGTGGTATAAGATTTTCTGCCTCAAATCTGAAGGATGGTCATACCCTCCCTTTCAGGGCGGACCAAAAACGACAGGGTGGGGCATCTCCGCGTCAAAGAGGCCAACTGGACTGCGGGGGTTCTGTGGTCACAGACCGCGTGTAGAGAGGTCACATCTCAAGATCTTTCTGAATATACAACAACATCCAGCAAACAAATCGGTAGACTTCAACACAGGCCAAGAGCTAACGGATGTCATCGGGTGTCAAGGCCCGAAGAGAATTGAAGACACGTGAACACCTCAAGGCATGTGCTGTTCAAGCGTTTAAGCGCGGCGGAGCGGCAAAAGCCCTACCTGGGGCAGCAGGAATGCGGAGGCTGCTGCGGCAGCGGCCATCCGAGAGTTTACTGCCAACAGCCAGTGGGCCTCAAGCAAAGCAGTTTCAGTGGGGATGGTAGCTGCGTGGCGTCATGTCTTGGGTCGGGGAAGTGGTTCCTGAGTCGTGGTGCCGGCAGTGTCTTTTGTGGTGTTCTAGTTGGTAAGCCGTAAGCCTGGTAAGCATCTGTACATATATATATATATATCCAAAGTTTGTGGACATCATAGGTTCGTGGTGTAACCATCTAGTTTGGTGAGTGTACCTGGCGCTGCTTGACACCCCCAACACATCCCATTCCCACGTCGTTGTCGGCGGGATCGAAAGTCCACGTATGTCATACGTTGGGAACCCAACGAATGCATTAAGTGACCACATCATTCTGATCTTCCTGAACAAATACCTCTGCAAACTCCGGTCCATGCATGGATGTTTGTGGTCGCCCATGGGCGTCCATTCTCACATTTCACAGGCATACCAGTGGTGCATAGTATAAACCCCAAAAATATACCTATATCTATCATATATCCAATATGATTCAATATGATTGTATGTTATGTGTGTGTGGACAAGGGTCCTGTGTGTGGACAAGGGTCCAGAGCCGATATCAACTGCGCCATGATCGTATCCTATTTCAAGCTATTCCCTTTTGCCCACACGACATCCACTGCGACGGCCCTGCGGCAGCTGCTGGAGCAGTTCCACTCGCGCAGCCGTGCTCAATGGCCAAAGGCCTGCATGGCCCCGCGCGGGGATCGGTCTGGGAAGCTCGATGGCCTCGTCGATGATGTGACAAATGGGGCCCACCGCCCAGATCTTCTGTGAGGTCTCACACTCTGAAGGATGCCGGTGATCAGAGATACGGATCAAGCCAATGATACAAGAGGAGGGCAAGGTCTCTTCGGCCGGGGCATCAGGCCAAGCCTCCTCCATGCGATAAACCCACGCCTTTCCAAGTGCTTTCAATGGCTTTGCTCCAACATGCAAAGCATACCAACCAGTAGGGATCTGCCAGCTGCGATTCTCAACCTGCTTCAAGCCATTCACCATAGCCAGTCCTTGTTGTGGACCCTGCACTGTCAACGCCAACTTCACCTCCTCTGCTCCAGCCACTGCAGCACACCTTTTCGCTTCCCTTGCATGCGCAATAAACGGCCCAGCTGGGAGTGCGCTTGCACCAGCGGTTTTGGACGTCGATTTGTCGCCCAGCCAGTCCCAGCTGTACCAACTTTGGCCCAAATTGGGCGTCCAATCCTGAGAGGACTCCACCCACGCGGCACGACTATACCATGAGCGACGCATGAGACGAGTCAAAAGGGAGGAAGATGGAGGAAGTAGGTCTGGATGTGGTCTGGGCCAGCTGCGGAGCGGTCGGTAGCGGTTTAGCGCAACGGAACTATGTACAGTAAGTGAAACATGCCTGTCGAAGGTCTCGGAAGACTAGTGAGGGTTGAGGCATAGTAACATACAGTAGTAGGAATTCCACCATGTTCCATGGCTCTCACATTGTGGTATTCCATCTATGGATGGTTGTGTTCAGGGCCCAACTTAAAAGTACGACTTGCCTTTTTGTGTTCAGTGACCTTCACTTTCGGCACCCAAAATTGCTTGTTGACTCAGGCCAGAAGTGAAGTGATTTACTGCAAAGGCCCATGGACTGGTATTCTGAGAACACCTTTGTGAGTGGAATCCTTTTTGTTCTGTTTTCTCCGGATGTGTGCCTAGGTCCTAGACTCACTCACATGTCCCCTATAGCGACACATGTTCTCCTTCACTCTATCTTCCGTCGACCGGTCCCGGACGTGCGACCGCACGACGGGCAGGGCGGTGTCTGGTGTGCCTCGCTGGAGCCGAAGAAAAAGGCAAAACAGGTCGAAACGAACACTAGTAGCTCCTGGTTCGGACCACATCCTGTAGCTCCTTGGCTCCTCTCTGTGTGGGGTTTCGGAAAGGATGCCTTTTTCACGCATGCCCCCTCCACACCATGCGCGCGCGTCCAACACCTGAGGCACGTCTGTCCAAGTGGCTGTCTTCCCGGGCCCCGCGCACAGCGCGCCCAGAGCCGAAGGGAAGGCCTTGGAGGTCGAACCACCGTTCTTTCGGTCGGATGGGTCACCGAGGACGGCGTCACCGGTCATCGGTTTACTCTTTTGTAAAAGATCAGAAAAGGCTTTGATTCTGCAGCCGGCTACCATTTGACCTTGACCTCTCTTTTTGCATCGACCTTTATTGTTGTCTGTCGCCGCAAACCACAGGGGATGGGAGTGGAAATTCTTAGAGCGTCTTTCATGCTCTGGTACAAAAAATTGGGGGTCGTATACTAAAGGCCGTATTTGGAAGAGTCGACACTCTACTACATGCGTGTAGGCAAGTTGTGTCAACCAAAGGCCCCTTTTGGCCCCTTGGAATCTCAAAAGAGACGGTCCGCGGATGTCCGCGGCATGAAAGGAGCAATCGTGGCGTCGGGGCAATGAAGCTCAGGAAATCACTTGACAACAAAAAAGACCTGCAACTGCTTATAAGACCTTGGTTTCCGCCAACGAGGCAAAATTGATGCCAAATCACATGTGCGCTCCGTTTTCTTGAGTTGATCAGGGAGTCATTGGTGTCACCGGGGCACCCTAGTACCTATATGATTTTCCTCGGTCGGAGCGGTGGAGTGAATCTCACCTCAAAAATTGCAGCTGGAAGGCAAACCTGGCTGCTTGAGGAATGATGGCGTACTGCAATAAGCGTAGGGAGAGGCCTCAGCAAGCTACCCGGCAGCTTTCATCAGCTTGCTGGACAGAACGGCCGTTGTACAAAGGTAGTGATGTAATTATTAATATAAACATTACATTAAGCATGCATATCATGTATCAACTTATAATACTTATATGTATATATATTTATGTATGTAAATGGCTCAGCTCATACACCGGAGAATGTGAAAAAGGCTATTTTGTTCCAAACATCAGCCAGCTCTTTCGCACCTTCATCCCAAAGTCGTCAGTTCGGTCGAGTCTGAGTCAACAAGCCATTTGCCAAGAAGAACTGCTTGACTACAGAAAACTGTCTGTTCAGCTCTTCAACAAACGTTCCCCAAAGAATTGGCTCTGGGATGTTCTGGGAGCCTCGGTATTCCACCCCTCCCTGCCGGCCTGCACACATTCCGAAGATCACCAGCCCTCAGCTGAGTGGCGGCCGGTGCTGAGCTGCGTGTCGACATGGAAAACGGACAGTGGGACCCATGGGTGACCAGTCGGACAAGCACTTTCCACAACACTGCTCTTGGGCCGCGCAATGGGGCAGAATTGAGCGGCACAGCTGTTCAAATGGTCGGTCCCTCGCTCTCTTAGTCTGCCCCTGAAGAGGCAGCATGAGGTAAAGACGGCGATGACATGTGCGTGAGGCCAACAAACAAGGTTTGCGTCACAAAGCGTGCGAAGAAACATAGACACGACAAGCATTTCCATAAGCGCCTTCACAAACCAGGCTGCCCTGACAACCAACACGATTCTGCGACGAAACGAACTTCTGGCATCTTCTGGACTGGCAGAATTGTTTGCGTATGTGGAAGAGTCGAGTAGAGTCAAGCAGCTTCTCAACTTCCCAATGGCTAACTGTGAGGAGCTTCATGAGCTGTAGAGTAAAGAAAGTTGGCGCTGCATCAACAGTTTGCTAGGCGGACCCTGAAGCCAAAGGTGAAGATAAATCAATTGCATGCGAAAGGGGTCTTCATTTCCAGTCCCACTGCCAACTCCAAAACCAACCATCGGGTACGTCAGGGCAAGCTGGAGCAAAAGTAAGTAGCAAAACATGTTCTATCTCAGACCTTGCAATTGGGAAGGGGGCAGAACTCATCCTTGAAAAACAAACACAACAACCCGTGTTTCCATGCTCCAGCACTCTCAACTACGCCAAGTCGCGGATTGCAACCTTTCCTACCGCCTCCTCCACTGAAAACACGAAGGGCCTCCACCTTGATGCTGAGTCGCTGCCACACATAGGGAGATTTCATGAGATTTCGACCAAAAACTGGCCAGGGATACACTGGAGACCAATCCAGCATGGGGACAATATGAATGTGGCAAAAAGAACAAACCCAAAGCCCAAAAGGCCAGAATCTATTCGTCCAACTTTTGCTCGCCTCAGTGTTATACTGTATGTCTCAATTGGGTTGGATGCGGAAACACGGAAACAAATCCTTAGGATATGAGAGATCTTGGTGATTAGAGCGGTGCAATCTATTTTCCAACAGTTCGTACTGGTCGGAAGAGACCCAACAAACACCCGTGACACAGCTGAATTCAGCTGTGATCATGGCAGGTGGTGAACGGAGTGGCCACGCTTATGGGCGATTTCCGGTGCAATGTCCGAAAGAAGTCGTGCCGGGCACCACGGGACCTGGAACCCGACACCGGGGGGGGTGGAAAACAAGGACAAGTCCACCCCTTGAATCCCAAGCACTCTTAGTATAGTAGTAGAACTGGCCCCCCAAATGCGCAAGTGAGTTCCCTTTTAAATCTTAAAAGGATCTATTGAAAACGGTTGCCTATTTCAAAAGCACTAAGGACTTCTCGGGCCACCGGAGACTCTGCTCCAGTCGTTGCCGAGACTCTCCATGGGATCTACTTCACTCGACGCCGAGTGGCAGGACCACGCCCGTGAGGAGGATCAAAGACAAAAGGCCTCAAGCTCAATCTGGACGGAGGGCCGGCTCACGGCCAAGGTCGACGGAAGGCCTGCAGGAGACCTTACTTATATACGTTTCTTGGATAGGTCATCAAAAGTCTTGAACACCTCAGGGACATTACTTAGATAAGACTCCAGGTACTTATATAGACAGGTCCCTTGACGGAAGGATACGGAAGGCCTGCCTGAAAGATGACGGACCTTGAGAAAATGGACCAGTTCAGTTTCCATGATTGTGGGAAGGTGCAGCAAGGGTGCTACAGTAACTTTGGCTTTGACTCTGCATTCTGAGATGCGTGGATCGGGCCATAAGTTTGAAGGATCTTCCTTTGGCTGGTTCGGTCAGGTCCAGCACTGGCCTGAAAGCCTGAAACATAGAGCACAAATAAGGCACCACCCACCGACTGGTACCTGAACAGCACATTTGGCAGAACCTGGATTGTCTTTTCCAGCCATATCAATCGATGCCATTGGGGTTGCTTACACCAAGAATCACCAAAAGGAACGCCTGCGGAGCCTTCCTTCCACAGCCAAGTGACTGAACACAGCCCCCTTGACACGAAGCTTCTTCTGATGCTTCTTCAAGCTTGCACCGGCCTGTCTCGGTAGCCCCAGTCACAAAGAAAGCTACAGCATTGACATCTACAGCGATCGGTCAGGTCCCATATGCGATCGGTGCAACAGGATTTCAGCGATCACAAGTCTGGTCCGGCGAGTGGTCGACATTGCTGAAGTTCTTTATCCTCAAACCGACTCAAACCACGATGCAAAGGCAAAACCCGCTATAGCCAAGCACGCCACCAACTGTGCCACATCATAGTTACTAAGCAGCAGGGTTCAAACTATTGGTTGCTCGACGGACCTCACGAACTCAGGGCAGCCATGACATCAGCCTCGATGGCCTCTGAGGCTTCCTAAAACCCAACAATCATGGTCCCATGATCCGCTAGGAGCACGGCCTTGCAAAAACCATCAAAAACCATCCATTTTCAGGTTCGGTTTATTAGCTTTGTCTGTGGGGGGGTTGTTGTGTTTGTACCGTCAGCCCAAGCTGTTGGGTCGGTCTGGGGAACTCTGGACAGAAGCGGTGAGCCGGTGTGTGTTTCAGTGGTCGGTCTCAGTCTAGCCAGATGTCTTGCTTGTAATTGTTGGCCGTGCATGCAGGTACACATTTTCGACTCCCTACCTCAGCCCGAGAAGTGCCCTGTGCGCCCCCCGTTCGGTGTTCCAATCTTCCGACCAAGCAGCCTTGTCATCAGAGGCTGCCTCCTGCATCTTAGCTTCAACCTGCAGCCACGTGAATGTTTCGTAATCTGACAGTTGTATATAAGCACTAAATTTGACACCCAAACCCAAAACGTGCTAGAGTTATTGGAGTTTGTGGAACGGCATGCGGGCAGCACGCGGCATCATCTTTTCATTCAGCGATTTGCCGATGAATCAACACATGATGGCTGGCCAGTGTCATGGGGAACACTCTAAGCTTGATGCTATGGAGAGTTGAGAGAAGGACTTGCCCATCAAGTCTCCCCTGACCCAACCCCCACCACCTCCCGTGGAGCGTCAACACCGACCCAAACAGGTCCTGCCTCCGCTGCATCAGCCTTGCCTTGCCAAAGCAGGGTGGCCGTCTCCTGAAGATTGAGGCCGTCTCTCCGGTCTGACCGGGTGGGAATGTTTCATCACAACAGGATGTCCGTCGCCAGAAAAAGTGGCAGTGCAAACAACAAATTGGTGCAAACAACACATGCAGGATAATGCAGGATTGTTTTTGCAAAAAACAAGGCTTAGTGCTGGGTCCAACCAGCATTTTGCAAACATCCTCTGACAGGTAGTGTTCCATCGCATGAGTGGTAGCAGTAGCATGCAAAAATCAACCTGGTCATTCAATTGTTTGAGGTCTTTCCTGGGAGAACCTTAGTTTGCCCCTTTCCTCAAACCATCTCAAACCTTTAAGATCTTCTGACACTCCAGCCTTTCAGGGACGGTTGCTGCGCACTGACTTTCTTGCAACCTTCTCACTGCTCTTCAATGCTCTTCCCGCCTTCTCCAAGTCTAATCCAGCACAGCTCACTGGTGGTTTCGCAGGAGGCTTTTGCAGCAGTTGCTTGACGCTACCTGAGGCTGCGCTCCGATGCGGCCAACGTCCAGACTGTCATGAAACGTCTGAAGTCGTCACCCCCATGCTTCGTTTCACCCCCACTCACCGTTGAGCTTCTTTTCCAACGTTTCAAGGGTTGTAGGAAACCTTGGATGGGTGCCCCCATGTGGCATGCCACTGAAGGACCCTGCGAGTTCGTGCCACTGAGTGGCCACTGGGGCACTGAGTGGTGTCTCGAATAAATCAATCAGTTCTCAACCGCAGTGGTGAAGCATTCCATGCAACACATGGAGCCGATTTCAAGGAATGAGTGGTCCATGATGTTCCTCACACTCGAAGTGCTCATCCCTGCGACGTGGCCGGGTTTTCACCCATCTGTGGCATCATTGGGCCACCAATGAATACTGATTTCAACCGATTCCAGGTGTGTCTAGCGCATACACCCAGCATGAACAAAAATGGCCCAACCGCTGACTGGCCCAACCCTGTGGACCTCACCAATTGCAGCAACCCTGGTGCTTCTCTTCCTTCCAACCGCCTGCAAAGATCCAACCCCATCCGAGCAGCTCACAATGACGCCCAAGGCTATGGCCTTCGAGCTCAGTGAACCACAAGGGCCGCCAAAACTGAAGATGATCACCGCCAGAACCTGAAGATCGAGGCACCGCCCACGGGGGCGCAAGAGACGCGGCACCAGTTTTGCGCGCGAGACGAAACCCATGCAGCTCGAGTTGGGCTGGAGAAACATCTTCCCAACGGCTCGGTTCCTAAACTGTGCGTCCAACTTCTACGACTGCATGTCCAAAACACTTGTTCATGCGCTCCTTCTTGGGGACTCCGAACCCGTCGTCCGCGACGTTTGAGACGAGCCAGCCCGGTCGCCCGTCGTGACCGTTCGACCTCCAGCAACCCGAAAGGGGCCGGAAAAGGGGCCGAAGGGTTGGCTCGGTTCGTAGAAGGTTCACGAGTTGGAGGGCGATGATTGGCCATATTTACAGTGGTTTCAGAGTAGATGGCACAAACCCAGAGAGATCTTTTTTAATGGGGGTTCCTATAAACCACCTTTTGGATCCTTCTTGAGGATTGTGCCACTACTCTGAAACCACTGTACGTGACCATTGACTTGGGGCACTTTTGGACAGGGAGAACCTCTTAGAGGGGATGGCCGGCCACTGCAGAATTTCAGAATCCAATCCAAACCATTCTGGCATATTCTGGCCCATCTCTGAGAATGTTTCTTTTTTGGGGGGGGCACCGTGAGTGAACAAGGCGAAGTTGTTGGCAGGTCGAACAGTAACGGCTCACAATCAGCCCAGCAACGAGCACCAATGGCGGTGGTATGACAAAGGCGGACAAATACCTGGGCCGACCAGCATTTGCACACAAAAGTCAAGCTCGGCTGCACAAAGCCGAAGGCCTGGTAGAACTTCTAAGGCGAAGTCGTTCAGCCTCTCGGGGGTGTTTGGTGGATTTCCGCCTGCGATGACTCAGCTGCCCTGAAGTTTGACCGAAACTGTCACCACTTGAATCGCCACCAAGAAAACACTACCTATATATATATAATCATATCAAATAAAGATTCAATAAGAACGAATGTCGGACATCGGACATCCCCCTGAATTCAGGTCCCCTCCTGGGCCCTCCTGGTATTAAATTGCACCCCTTACATTCTACTACTAAACTGCCTCCAAAACCATTTGGGGAGAATTGGTTTTATCGGGTGGCCATGCACGTGTCCTCTTCCCCAAGGAGGCACATGTACTTGCCACACGAACGAAGCCTTGCCGCTCGCTCTTTCCACAGCGGGAAAGGCCTCACCAGACCGCATGGTAAAGCGACATCACCTCCTGAAATCCATTGAAATCTTTCCTCCCTAAGAATCAAGGACCCTCAAAGGTGAAGGTTTTGAGGGTCCAAACCCCTGCGAACTGCAGGGTCAAAACCCTCCATAGGAGGGTCCAATGATTCTTAGGGCTTGCAAGATCTTGCAGTTTTAGTCTGATGGAATGATGGAAGCTGTACAAGGCCTAGGTATCTCGAAACATCAATATTTCAACAAATTTGTTGTCTAAATGGAACAGGAAGAAAAACCACTCGATTCTTTGGTCTAACTTTTGACACGAGGTGAATCAAGGATTGACTATCAAATCGTTGGCGGCGAGGTTTCGATTCGCAGCTCTTCCCAAGTTCTCACAGGGAGAGCCGGTGTGTTGGTAACAAGTAATAGGGCCTTTAATAGGGGATTTGTGGGGCTGCTACATGGAAGATCTGAAACCATGGCACCAGATCTTAAGCGTGCAGGTTGTCTTGAAAAGCATCTGAACTGGCAAACCGACAACTGTTTGACTTTGGGAATGGGTTGCACGCCCCATCATTTTTTCCCCACCATGGTGGGGCAACTTCCAGCTGGTTTGGAGGCGGAAAAGGCACCGGTGAAGCACCGGTCCCGCCGCACGACGTCCCAGCGGCATGCTGGCCGCAAAGGCATAAGCAAATCTGCCCACTGGCGGGCGGCTCTTGATCGCGAAGGCCAAAATCAGGGCCTCGGGTGCCATGAGAATGCCCCAAGTCAAAGCGATAATGGATTCTGAACTGGCCTACTTGGTGGATGTCGAAAACATCAAACATGTTACTGTAAATTACTCTTGGAGCTTGGATGATTGATATGATTGGACCACCTGTCAACAACGTTGCCCCTTTCCAGGTGCCTGAAGGTCCTGTGCCCACTGAGGTGCAAGAACACCTCCCATAAAGAACCATCATGGCAATGAAGCCTCATCTCATCAACCTCTTGTATGTCATAAAGGCAAGGCTTTTGCGCCGGCAATGCTCAAGAGGGTGATAGTTGGTGATGGTGACGGCCTGGTGGCTAGCAGCTTAGCAGCCTTTGCAAAAGTCTTTGCACTGATATTCCTCCTGGAGTTCCACTTCTTTGAGGCTCTTCCACCCTTTGATTCCACACTTCTGTCTATCCATGACATGGCTTCCTTCGCATCCTGCCGTTTTTGTTTGGGCTTGAGGTCTATTTTTATATAACGTTTTTAGAATATCGATCTGGATGCGGATTACTCACCAACACACCACTCTAGAATCTAGAAGGCCTCCGTTCATTGCGCACATGCATTAAAAACAAAAAACTAGTCATGTCTTCCCAGTCATACTTCACCCAAACACCTTAGTCCAACAGTTGCCAGAATGTGTTTCTAGTTCGTTGGTCCAACAGGCTGAACCGTGAAAGCCAGACCCGCTCAAAGCGCTGAGCGTTAGCAATAATCGAATTGTGTGCATTTTAATGGGGAACCCCCCAACAAATGGGTCTTGGTACTGGTTTTGGCATGTTTTCTCTCCTGGGGGTCGTTGCCTGGAAGGTCTCCCTTATTGAATGCACACCCATTTGTGCAACGTCCCAGGCACCAACGGAATTACCAAGAGCTTCTTGATCTTCTGCTTCTTGGTATTGGGCTCCTGAGCTGCTTCAACGTAACAAACCGCGGAGCTGCTCAGCCCGGACCGAAATGAACATTTACCTTGAGTCACGGCAGTTTGGCCCTGAGGAACTCTGGACGGGAGTTTGCCAAAGTGATTCCAACCCCCCTGAAAGCAGTCAGCGAAAAACTGAAAGGGCACCTGCACGTCACAGGGCTCAAAGGTGCTTGGTAAAAGTCTTGCGCTAGAAAAGACCAGACACAATCGAGTGTGGTGTCGTGTGCCATTCCCCAGCTCTGACTTAAAACCAGCACGGCCATGCACGGCCTGCTATGCTATGGGCTAATCCCACGCTACCCTTTGCTTTTCAGGATTTAAAGGAGAAACATCTTCACAACTTTTGTGGATCGCATCCTTTTTGAGCACTGCCCTTTGGGAGACAACATGGCAACCCAAAGACCAGCGGCAGATGCCCAAGGCTTCCGAGACCGAGACTCCAAGGCCTTCTTCCCCGCATCGAGGGCCGCCTGAACGCCCGCCATTGGCACGGTCACCAGGCCCGAACGCATCGTGCCCGTGCCACGCTTCACGAACCGGAGCGCGGTCATCGCCGGCAGCAGCAGCGTGCCATCCTCAGCGACAGTGACGACAAGACATGGCGTTTTTTTGACCAGTTTGACTCAACTATTGGATAGTATCAAAGAATCAAAGAGCCTCATTGATCGTTTTTTTATCTCTCTCTCTCTCTCTCTCTCTTTCTCTGTTTATTTAAAGCTATATGTATATATGTATATATATATACATACATATTTGTACACAGTATCTATACACCGATGATCACCGATGTGCTTTACATACACCCATATGTGTTTTTTTACATTGTTTGGTGACATGATGTAAATATGTGGTCTTCTGTGAGATATCCTCAACTCCGCATGTGAACGCTGCATTTACAACATGTTCAAGAAAAAGCAACAAGTGCTAGAACCTCCTGCATTCAGCTTGCGGAAAGAAGAGAAGAGACGACTTTCCACATTTGCTTTCCCCAAGCTAAAACCCACAATGTAGATAAACAAGAGACGACTTTGTCATTTGCCTGTACCTAAGGCACCTACATGCACCTGCCCTCTTCGGGTCTCCAACATGGGTAAGACACAAACTGCCACGGCATCAAGTCATGACCGTTGCCCTTCAATGGAGAGATAATCACTTCTGCACATATTGAAACATGTTCCTCTCTGCACCCATCTGTATGACAATTTCAATTAGCCCTAGAATGTACTAAACCTGTTGGGAACACCAAGCGTCTTCAGTGAGGATTTCCACTTCCAGGCCTTGGAAATCTTGAAGCGTTCCATTGACCAGTTGGCCGCCCACGAAGCCTTTCACTTGCTTCCCTCGAAGCTGTATCCGGTGAATGGCCATGAACGCCCGAGCCAACACGTTCCTCGGACCGGCCGAAGACATGGGGCTGGGATGGGTCTGGTTTCGGATGAAAATCCCAACCCCCAAAACCAGCTGTCCCTCTCATGAGGGGCAAACCATACAAGACCTACATCCTGAAAAATCCATCAAAAGCCACCGGTTCTTCTCATCTGGAACTCCGCTGGTTGCATGTGTTCCGGTGTGTGCGCATAGAATTGCATTATTCCAAAACATTGCATTCGTTCATCCTCAATATATTATTTATATATATACCCTTGGGTTCCATCAGTGGTTATTTTAACCACTGCTGCTCAACAGATGTTTTTTCCCAAAACCATGGTTTGCTCAATGGTTTTTATGTTCTGCTAAACAACCTCCGATTCAGCATCAAACCATGATGCAAAAAAAACATCGAGGGATTGCATGATCACACATGTCCCATTGAGCTCTTTTTCAGCGTTTGGAAAGCAGGCGCTTCTTGGCCCCAGCATTCAACCTTAGATGAGCAGGGTCCGCTTTGAAGGCTTTTGATGCAAATGCGCAGCATCACATTCACACTTAGAAATACGGGTGAATATGAGGTGAGAAGCCTTTGGATCTTAGAGTCCATCGACAACACGCGGAGCTTCGTCAACCACATGACCCAGTGATTGCGCCGCAAAGGGTGTCCACGCAATGCTGCACCTGGTGCACGAGTGGTAGCTAGCACTAGCAAAAAGTAAGATGGCGCAAGGTGCTGCACGTTACCCAGTCAACACCGCTGAATAATGGCGCCTTTAGCCCAGCGCATTCCATCTTCTTCTCCAAAACAATGGTAGAAGCGCGGGTTGTATAGTTGTTTTCGAGCGTCTCGGCCCAACTTAAGCACCATCTTAGTGAAACACCATGCGTGCAACAACTGAACTGTGAAAACCATAAAGTGCACTGCACGCGCAAACACCACTGCTCTATCGACACATGCAAACAGGGCACATGGATTTTGGGTCTGAGGCGGAACTCATCCCGCGTGCCCCTCACAGGGCTGCATCTAGTAGAATTTAGGATAGCAGCCAGTCTCAAATTTAAGCTCAAACGCCCAGCGCCTCACGGCATCCCTGACAAGCTCCAGGTAGCGTTTGACAAGCAGGCGCGAAGTCCGTAGAATCTCATCACCTTCTGAAACGGTCAGGTACCGCCCTGCGTGCTCCATAAGCGAATGGAGTCTGGCCAAGGCAGTCCTGAGCCCATCTCAAAAAATGGTCCACACTCGACTGATTCGACCACGTAACGCTAGCGGCTAGCGTGTTGAGGCAATCCAAGAAGCTGGCAAGAGCACATCAAAGCCAAAGGCCGTTTAGGCTGGGCAAACCTAGGAATCAAGAGGTCGACCAGCTGGACAACACAAAGCGCCAACACCAACAATATGAATTGACCGTCAACAATGGTCAATCAAGGTACTCTCGCTGCCGTAGTTCCGCTTCTCGCAAGAGCTCGTGAAGCCACTGGGCCACCAAACGACCATTCCAAGCTTTGCACGTGAACATCACTTTCCCATCTGGTTTGAATACCTTGGCTCGATTTCCTGACGCTGACATGGCACCACTGGCAAGACTTTCAAAAAAACTTGCATCACAAGTCAAACGTGGTGCCATGTACGGGCGGAAGGGGATTTGACTTGAGGATAATTTGTTTCTTCGAAGCCATGCCCTGAAGTTGTCATAGGCACGGTCAAAGTGAAGCTGGTCAGTCACAGGCGTTCCGGCTGGCGTCTGAAAATAGTTCATTTCAAGCAGCGTCAACCTCAAGCACGCATCCTAAACCCGTCCGTTGTTCAAACAAATGACACACGCTACCACACTGCGCACGCTTTGCCAGGTGACAGTGCCCCACCATTCACGTCGAATTGGATCCCGAGGTGGATTACGTGCATGGAGCACGGCTTGATGATTGCAGGGTGAAATCCCCTGCAAAGTATAATGGGACCTCAAATTTTGTGTTGGCATCGTTGCAGTACCAATGCAATCTCAGGGTTCCGTGCATGTTCACTAAACTAAATCCAAAACCCAAATGCAGGCGACAGACACGGGTCTGGTTCAACAATTTGAGTGGCAAGAAAGGAGGTGGTGTCATATTCTTCCCATTCTGGTTCTGAGTCCCAGTAGTTGTAGAAGAATGTGCTGTCATTAGCGCCCTTACCAACAGCAGTACACCTGTAGCACACGTTGTCCATGCGTTGCCAGCTCGACCGGAAGCGCAGTACTTGTTTGTGGTGCAACCAATCTCCCTTGAATTCGGTCAGCACGAAGTACCACCGTTCATCAATGCCATCGAAGGCTTTGTTGAGTGAATACGCAATTCTCTTGTACAGGCGATTCAGTGTGTGATGCTTATAAAGCAAGGATTCCTCCATTGCAAAAATGCACCATCTACTGCATCGTGATGAGAAAGGTCTCCACAATGGCAAAGCAAGGTAAAACGCAATGATTTTTCCAGCACTATTGCTCATCTTTGCGGCATCCCCAAAAATAGAAACAGGGATATGTAGATCAGACGCCCCGTTTTCGAGGTAACAGGATTGTGGCGCAGTACGCCGGACGTGATGCCAATACTCACGCACATCCCTCTCGGGAATGACAATTCCCGTTGTAACGAAGAGGTGCTTTAACAGATTGTGAGGTTCGATAAGCTCTAGTTCCTTCATCGAAAATCCACGAGGATCTTTGACGTTCTTGACGGGCACTGATATCCGGGTGGTTTCCTTATAAAATTCATGCGCACCAACACGCAAACACACATGCACGTACAGATGCACCGCACATCACCACACACCACATGCATGCACACAGTGGACTATAGTATTAAAAAATGAATGTCAGACCGGGGCACAACAGAACCTTTCGCGAGGCGCTTCAGATCTCGAGCTTCGTTCCCGGGCCGAAGCTTGCCCATCCGATAGCTTTTTGGAGCGCATTGTCCACGACAATCCTGCCAAGAAAAAAGTCACTGTACATACATAGTATCATGATCTTGCATGCATGAAGTGTTGAATAATTCAAACAAACTTACTTGCCCCCCTTAGAATTGGGCAATGGATCCATGCATGATCGGCAGCGCGCTGGCCTTCACGTGAGCTCTGCATCTTTTCAGCGCGCGGGAAGCGCTGCTAATCTGCAGTCAGGATGGGTTGATTGAAGAATAGATGCAATGAATGTCTTCGACTAAAATTAGGCTCAACTAGATTGCAGGCAGGCAACACCTGCTTGGAGATCATCGATCACATCATCGAAGAAATGTTCACGAGGGCTTCCAGGTTCTGAGCCTGCGTGGGAGCTAGCAACCAACATATTTAAAACCCTATCCCGTCCCGTCCTGACCTGCCCGCCAGTGTTTCCAACCATATTTCTCGGTTTCTCTAAATCCCACTGGCCGCACGCTTGGCTGCCAGAAATTGATAGCCCTAGAGAGCGTTACCACTCTAAGGAAGAGACCCCCTGAAAAGCACGCTTGACTCCATAAAGACTCCAAGTTGCCATAAAACAAATTAAAGATTTAGTGACATCGCTGACATCGCTTCGAACTGGAAAGTTGAAGTGAACGTGCATTGCCCCCTTTCAAAAAGACTTGGCGACCCTTGCACACTGGTAGGCCGACACTCTCCCACCCACATTCACAAACACCATGGAGCATGGAAGTAAAAAAGGACGAGGGTTTCAACACATGTAGTACTAGTACAGTGGGGATCCGGGTGTAGAGCTTCCTAAAGCCTCCCAACCGCAGGGACCGCATGGTCGTATTGACCGGCCGGTAGCTCAGGACAAGTTCTTCAAGAAGTCCTTGAACCTCTCGATCTGGCCCTCACCCTTGTCGGCAGCCATGTTAATTTGGCGCTCCTGCGCAAACAGGGGGAGGAGCGTCAACGTGGTTTATATTTTATCGAAGTTTGGAATGAACCTGATTGTTCACGATTTCCAGATTCGAGTGGTGATATATCATCTCATGTTCTGTTGTGTAAGGGACAAGCGGTTTTCGACATAGCCGCCCCAAGTGGTCCTCACCCGAATCAAAGGCCAATTGGAGCCCATCTCTCGCACTCTGTAGGATTACCCTTTGCTTTTCCAAGGATTTGACAAGGGGCGCTTGCAGCTCCGTTGACCTGGGTTCAGGCTTCAGGTCATGTTTTATTCTAGTGGAGCGGAGGTTGTTAAACAAAAAGGCGTTGCACAGGTTCATTGATTGGGTATAACGCTGCATGAGCATCCCAACACCCCAACGCCAAGGAACAAAGTGCCAGCTTCCTTGATCCTGCTGCTGCACTCGTTGATGCGGCTGGTGAGCTGGTTCAAAACCTGCGGCTGCAAAGATCGAGATTTGGCCACTCGTTTGCAAGTTTGACACCCTAAAATCGAAGAACCCGGGTTCAGAGGTTGTTTAAATGAGATCAGGCAGCCTTCTTGGCATCAGCAGTCTTTTCCTTCCAAGCTTCTCTCTCCTTTTTCTTTGCTTCCTGCTCATCCTTCTTTTTCTTCTCCTGGGCTTCCTTCTTCAGCCGCTTCTCCTTCTCAGCCTTTGTCTCTGCCTTTCCATCCCGATCCTTCCCTGCCTTCTTCTTTGCCTTCCTCTTCTTTAATGTCTTTCTTGCACCCTTGCCACGCTTCTCCTTCGACTTTCCCTTTGACCTTCGTGACTCCTTCTTTTCGCTCGATGATTCTGATTCTTCATGCTCCTGGAGATTTTGCTCATGGGCCACTCATGGGGCACATTTATATGGAAACACGGGCTGGTGGTAGTCTATAGAATCAATCATGTAGCCCGGCCTCGGATCCATGAGAACCAGACGATGATGATCGGGTCGACTTGGAAGAAGCAGATCGGCGTCGACGCTTGCTGGAGGAGCCACCGTCCCGCACAACATGACTGTCTGTCATTATGGTGCGGTCTTTAGTGATTTCCGACTCACTGTCCCAGCACAAGTACAACCACATTTCCTCGGCAGTCAGACGTCATGTACAGTGTTTGGTGAACGAGGACTCACTAGCTAGCAATACAACAAAATGAAATATCAATAAAGTTCCCAACTAAGGAGCCGGATTCCCCGGAAAATCTGGGTGCTCTTTTACTTGGCTTTCGCGTAGCTGGGGGTCAGATAGCTTGGCATCAATGATTTGATTGGCCAATTCCTCATTGTATCGAGCAATGAGGGTGGCTTTGGTCATCCATCTGTAGCATCCTTTTGATTCGTATTCCCTTTTCCGTTTCAAAACGGAAAGGAAAGTAGACTTCCCCCATGCCCCTGCGCATTTCAACCACTCTTCATAGAGCCTTGCCGACTCCGGGGAACCTGGGCCAATGCTGAAGTTCCACTGTTGAGTGAAGCTAGATGGAACGAGAAGTTTGCTAGGCGGCCTCCCTTTTGGAAACTAGACCGATCTCTGTAATGACCCGTGAGACTGAGAGACACAATATGGAAGAATGAGCCGAGGTCACAACCTGCTGGATGCTTCTTCCTCTCCATGACGATTTCAACTGGCGTCTTCGGGCCTTGGCATCTTGGAAAGATCGACCGGTTGAGACGTGCGGTAGGAACGGAACTTTCTTTCTGGTGCATGTATGGTGGAGACACATAGGGGTTTGTGCAATGGCTCAACCATTGAAGGCTGAGGTGCTCATAAAGCTTCGATAGAAGCGCTGCTTCTGTGCTTTGTAAGCTTTGCGTCGGTCGTGCTTCTCTGCGGAAGACTCGACGTCCTCAGCCGCAACCTCTAGTGCCAAATCAGCCGTGTTGGCCCGGGCAAGATTCTTGGCCATCTCATCACCATCAATCACTTCTTCAGGCTCAGCCTTCTTTGAACTGGTGCTAGTCTTGGCCTTAGACCCAGGCTTTGCTGGAGCTTTTGGTGCAGCCTTTGCTTTGTCATTGTCAGCACCCACTTCTTCAGACTGATCCGCCTTCTTTGAACTCTTGGCCTTAGGCACAGGCTTTGCTGGAGCTTTTTTTGGTGCAGCCTTTGCTTTGGCCTTGTCAGCACCCTTCACCTCCTTTCCTTTTGGCTTCTCATTGTCTTTTGCGTCTGTTTTCTTTCCTTTTGGCTTCTCACCGTTCTGTCCTTCTGGCTTCTCACCGACTTTTGTCCTTTGGCTCCTGCCTTTTGGATCACATTCATCTTTCTTGTCCTTGGGCTTCTCATCCTTTGGCTTCTTGTCACCCTTTGCCTTCCCATCTTCATCATTTGGCTTCGTTCTTCGAGTCTTCTGATCATTTCCCCTTGAACCTTTTCCGTTTCCTTCTGCTTCATCACCATTCTTTGCTTTGTCCTTCTTTGCTGACTTCTCACCCGCTTTCTCCTTTTCTTCCTTCTTTGCCTTTTGATCCTCAGACTTCTTGCTAGCCTGCTCCTTTGTCTCCTTTGGCGTTGTCTGAGGTGATGAGGCGATGGTCGACCCTGAGCGGACCAACTTGTACTCAGCTTTGCCAGTACTAGCGCTGGCAACTTCTACCCGCTTCGCGCTTCTTGCACGCGCTGGCGTTGGTAGCTTCCGGCTTTCTCGTGTCTTTTCACTAATCTTGCTATCTTTCCTTTGGATCTTCGCTGACGGCGTGCCTGCGAACCATATGATGCAAGCATCGTAGATTAATATCCCACACATACTACATGCGCGTGCACAAACGTTCGGTGACGGGTAAAGCTCAGCCTTCGGTTTGCTCTTCCTGCCCAAGGATTAAAGTGGGTAGCGACCTGGGCCCCAGAGTGCACAAAACCAGGAAGGGGCAGGGCATAATTCGATCACTGTACATTAATTTCATTAGCTGAGGATAGAGCAGCAACAGCTCAGTGGACTTCGATCTCACTCTCCGGGCTGGTGGTGTTCGAAGGGCTGTTTCCGCATCATGGTTATGAAAACCAGGGATGTACTCCTCAGTTCCCTGTGAATCGAAGTGCCCACTCCGGGAGGCAGCTTTGGAACGACGAAGTTTGGCTTTCGCCAAGATCGCTTCAGCCATGTTTTGCTAAGTGCAGCTACCACTAGTCGTAGACCTAAAATAGACCTTGAAGAACAACGCCGAGGAAATAAATGTGGATCAAAGTGAAGTTCGTACGTTTTTTTTGGGGGGGGTGTCCACGCTAAACAACCACTGATCCACGCTAAAGAACCACTGATCCACGCGAAACAACCCCTGATCCACGCTTTGTCCACGGTTTGTCCACGCTCCGATTTCACACAAAAATGTTTACAAAACCTTTTTCAATTCACCATTAGAGACTTAGTCGTGCCCTCATCAAAGGGGCATTGAATTAGCCACGAATTGACTACTGCAGCGGGGCGCCAAAGCAACGCCTTCTCTATTAAATTAGTGACCCTGCTAATCTACAGGGTCAATAGCGGTTGGTACCTGCCAGCCTTGACTTCCCCTCGGAAGAAATCCCTCAGCTCATCTAAGGCAGCGAGCTTCCAGACCTTTGAAGGCTTCAAAGCCTCATGTCACGCAACTTGGCGCATGAGAGTCCGGACCGGATGTGACCCGGCAGGGCCTTGTTCAAGTGCATCAGCTTCTCGCCCAAAAGATCTCGGAGAAGCAAGCCCGACTCATTCTTGTCCTTAGATCACCAGGTACCCAGAGAACACTTCAAATGGAAGTGGACGGTAAGAACCTTTACCGTCCGGAATTGTTTTTGTGGCCTCTCGACCTCTCTCTCTCTGAACTAGAATGGCGCCACCACCTACCAATCTAGGAGATAGGGACCCCGAATCATGTCATGGTTCTCGATCTGTATAGATTCTATTATAAAATGGGGCTGGTACAATTACTATTGATAGAAGCTTCAAAATGGATCGATCGACCGTTCCACTAGATCCCGCCCACGTCAAAACACCCATACCTGCAAACACCTCAGTGCAGGCATGTGGAAACAAGACACAAGCCACTCTTCGTGGTGAGCTCGGATAGCTCGGGCAAATTTCTTGGGGTAGATGGCGGATTTCTTCATGAACGTGCCACCCTGCCTTATTAAAACAAGAAGCAGGAAGAACATCACTCGAACATTGAACAGGGTACCATGCATAAATATACATCATGTATATAATACACACAGCTTCCCAGGAAAGGTGTACAGCTAGCAGGTCGACTTGCTAAGCACTCCACACTCTGTTTCGTCCCCACGAATCCACATACTTTCTGGTCATTTGGGCCCCACGTTTGGCGATCCTCTGCCTGATCTTGCCCGTCAATGGCAGCTTCAATCCCTTGGCCCATCTCCTCGGCAAGTGTTGGGCAGCGAGAGAAACAAACAGGGGTCACGATGGGAGCTAGATCGATCAACAATTTTCCAATTGCGAGGTCTACAAAAGTCGATCGATCAAGATCGGAAACGTACCCCGCACGATGCCTATTTAATCTAAGGACACTCGCTGTGATATCAATACCTCTTGCCGTTCGAAAAAGAGCAGCTTGGCAAAGCTAGTTCAAGTGCGCGTGCTATTTTAAGGCCCCTGCACTGTTCCGAAGACTCTGGAGGGTTTGTAGCACACATGGCCATACGTGCACATCCAACTCAGTGAGCACACTCATTGATCTATGCAAAATATATATGGTGCGCTCAGTTGTTAACTGTTTCTTCCAACCCTCAAATTGAGACCCTGACAAAAAGCATTTGGACCAGCCCACGAGGTCTCCCAGTGTTTTTTCCAAGAACCTGAATGGTGAGTAACGCTCCATGAGGGAATTGCCTGGCTGCTCCGTCATGCTCCAAACTCCCCTGACAGTCGCCAGGAGGACAAGGAGAGCCCAGCGAGCTGTCAACCTCACTGGTGAATTGGCCACTGGACTTGTATTCTTTTGAAGCAAAGCATGAAATTCATATGATTGCAATATGATACTTTGTTTTGCATGAGTCCTTCCATATGAGGGTCCTATTCCAATCTCCTCTCCATGTTCTGGACTACTTCCCCAAAGTCGTCCCCAACTGGTGAAAACCTCCGCCAATATAATATTCCCATACAAAAAGTTGAATCGTGTGAGCTGAGAAGCTTGTTGGAGTCCCGTACGTAGGCCTTCGATTGATCGCCATTAATATTTTCCTGACTACGGCCTGACGTCCCCATATTTATAAAAGTCCACGGACCACACGGTGGTCCGCCAGTCACAATTCCGTCCTCCTGAACTCTGAGAATTTTGTGCACGGCGGTGATGAATCCCTGCCTCGGCAGTAAAATAAGGCACTTCCCAGGCAAAGGACATTGAAAAAGGAAGCAGGGTCTAGCGAAGGGTGAAGTTATAACAGCACTGCTGTGCCAATTTCGATGTCAAACCACTGCATGCTGGTTAATTTAGATAAGCTCAGGATCCAGCGTTTTGCAAAGATCATGTCTGTCGCCCCCATGTAGGATCTCGTAGAAATCCCTGGGCAACCGACCCCCGAAGCGAAGTTTGCCAAGGAACTGTTGCAAACAATCATTGAGGAGATGGCGCCGTGTATCCAGCGTTGCCTTGGCTTGAACTCAGTCTTTGGCCGTGGGAGCTATAATTGTAGCATCACCGAAAATAAAGATTGAGGGTTGGGCTGAACTCCGTGAAGATATTTCCTTGTCCACTGAAAAAGTCGGTGAGCATGACGTCCTCAGTTCATTGAACATGTTCCTATAATAAGTGTTTAGAGAGCTTAGGGGCTTACACGTTTCGCTCCATTGGTACCGGCAGTGATCTGGGATATGTAGTCCACGCAATGCAACCTCGGCTTAAGCCGCTACTTTTGCATGTTCCACACCTGATCATGCTGCGCTAGCTACTAGCGTGCAGTCAGCCAAGCCACAGCATCAAGGGTGCCCCAAGCTTGATCAAGGCCAAACTAGACTTACGCGTAAGCGCAAGTGGTGACAGCATCCATGAATTTTTGGCTACCATTTCGAGGGTCCGGTCCGAGGTCCAGTCCAGCAAGCTTCAAAGGATCTAAAGGGCGTCAAGTGTCGAGCCAGCAAAAAAAGCTACCATTACCAGCTGTGAGTTTGACAATTTTTTGGCTTGCATTTGACACAGTGCAATGGCCTCAAATGCTTTTGCAGGTGGCAGGTGGATACTTTTTTTCTTCAACTGCTGTCAAGTCCCAGCCCTGGGATTGAAAAACAAAGAAGTCGGGCGCACTTTGGTTTCTAGAATTTATAGTGAGGTCTCAAGCGATACAGGGCTGGGCTTATAGCGGCTTCAGAACGACAAAGCTAAAAGATCTGGCTAGAAAATTGCACGTCTATCAATCGACATCATGGGCCTCCCATTTGCCGCAGACTTTTGCCAAGGCCCACCTGAGCATTTGCAAACATATGGTCGGGATTGGAGGGATTTTTGCTGCACTGTCAAACGAGGGCAAAACGCATTGGCCACTCCGCCACTAGTTCTCCAATATATCGAAACTCCCTTTTTCGCAGTGGCATCCACCTGTGCCAGCTCCACGAGACATTGAAGCTGAGGATGATGGATTTTACTATAGATTTTTGATTGGACTATTCGAGCTGCGCTAGCTTTGGCTGATGATTGAAGTGGCGCTGGCCTGCAAGTTGGTCCCCTCACTCCGGTTGATGGCCTTCACCAGCTTCTCGTCTGCTTTGTTGACATAAAAGCCAGACTTGGCCAGCCTACAGTGTTTGAGTTCAGGGTTTTGTGTTTATTAAATCACGATGTTTAAATTGGACGGACAGAGTATCTAGATTGGATCTAGGCTCCCAAACAAAACTCCAATGGCTGACGCACCAGGCTTAGGAGGTGCCAAGGTGAAGTTCCTGAATTTAGCCAAGTCGAGTCCAGCGTTTGCCAACAAAACTTGTTTTGTCCAAGCTCTCTGAGCAGTAGACTTTCCAGAGAAACCGGCGGGCACAGCCATCGATGGATCCTTCTTGGACAAGAGCTTGATCTTGTCAAGGTTTTGGACCTCCAGAAGTGCGCAGAGGTTTAACATGGTTTAACATGTTTAACCGATTTTCAAAAAATGAACTAGTGAATGCTCGACTCATACACCATGTACGCCTCAACATCTGTCTTACGCTTCTTCCTTCCACCCTCATTCTCTGACCCGTCATGCCCCTTCGAAGCTGAAGCCGGTCTCTTTTTTGGGGGTTCAGGTTTAGCCGCTCGACCTCGGCCACGCCCACGCCCTTTCCCACGTCCTCTACCTTTGCTTCTGCCCCGTCCCCTTCCCCTGCCCCTATGCTTGGGTTTGCTTTCATCTCCATCATCGTCCAATTCCTCTTTGTGCGCACGATCCTCATCCTCTAGCTCCTCATCTTCCTCTGGCTTTTGTCGCAATGTTGCTCTTACCTGCCTCTGTGCCTCATGGCGGAAAGAAGGACTGAATTGAATGCGGTGTTGGTCCTCCTGTCCAGTCCACCTATTACCTGGCCTTGATCAGGTCGTCATTTTTTTTGGCATTGCGCGTTAGTTCATCTCCAAGACGATCTGCCTCTTTTTCCAATTCCTCATCCTCACTCGCCACAGGAATTGCAGCTGGCTTGCGGTCCTACAACATACAGCGCGTGCCATACAATTGTTCCAATAGAATCGCACATGATAATTTTAAACAGGAAACGGTATCCCTCGGGTCCTTGTTTTTTTTGTTCATCTTCACTACTGCGTACGTCTTCCTCTCTTATCTCCCCATCTACCTCCGCCTGATCAGGATCCACAACAGGATCAGCATCTACTCCCCCACATTCCTCCTCTCCCCCCTCCTGTTCCTGAACCTTTTCACTATCCTCTTTAGATCTTGCCTCTTCTTCTTCTTGATCTTCTCTTTTTCCCACCTCTTCCTCTTCTCTTTCCTCTCCTCCCGCTTCCTCTTCCCCCACAACCTGCCGGAAGCACAAACCCTTCTCATGATCACGGTACCATGTTTCCACCTCCTCATCATCTGTTGGCAATTCTTCCTCTGCTCCTTCTACTGGGTTAAACGACGGAACCTCCAACTCCGTTGCGCTGCATTCCGCTGAATCGCCTTCCGCCTGCTCTTGCTCCCCTTCGCGAGCTTCAGCACCAGCATTGTTCTCCTTCAATTCTACAGGAAAATAGATTTATATTTTTTAGCTTTGCAATGACATCCGCCTAGAAAAAAATGACATCCGCTACCCCTGTAACTGGGCCTGCTCGGATTTGGAGGATGTTGGGGTAGAGCCCGGGCCACGGGAAGGAATCTTGGTGCCCTTCGCTGTCAACTGTCCAGCTTCCTGATACGTGGGGCCGAGAAATCATGCAAGATGGATTGGGTGATATATTCAAACCCGGCCATTCAAATTGCAAACGCCGATTGAAACTAGCCTCCAAGCATACCCGGATGATCTCCTTGAGTTGTGCCATGGACTCATGTCCAATCCTCCAAAGCATGATTGGCACATTTTAGACTGTGTCAGTTGCAATTGGAGAGGATAACTAGCAAACACAGCATCCAATTTGGCCTTGCTTTTCGGTTGTTTTGGAAGAGCTTCAAACAATGGGCTGCCAATGCGCGATGTATCGAACCTTCTTGGCGAGACCATGCCTCAGCATGCCATCTCATACATGTATGCATCATATCACGCTGCCATATATACTATAGATCGATGTTAAAGAAAATGTTTAGCAATGAGCTGAGATCGATGCTACCGCTTGCCAAGGTTGGAAGGTTGGGTTCAGGCCCCGCTTTTCTGAAACGTTCTGCAAGGCAACCTCCCAAAAGAAATTCAAGGCGTACGCGGCCATATTAATTGATGCAAAGCAGACTCAGAGTGAAGAAAACTCAAACATTTGCAACTCTTGCCACACCTCGACCTCCCCCTTTCTTGGGGGAGTGGCAGCAAATGAAGCGAGATAGTCACCCACAAACTCATAGTTTGCCTCGACCTGGGAGCGAGGCAAACAATATCAAATAATATGAGCTCTGCAGACCTAGGCGTCCATAAGGCATTGTAGTTTGAGTTCCTGGCAACAGGTTCTGAAACGGCCTTAAAGTTGTCCGGGAGATCAATGAACGTGAATTTTGGCACCTGAGGAACGTGGGAAATTCCAGCTTCGAAGATCGTCGCAATCCAGGCTGGGTTGAGCACATGTGAGCTCTACTAGCTAAGTTTGATGGCTGTCCTTCTAGGCTGCTAAGCAGTAGTCTGTGACTGCACGCAAAATCATGAACCAGTGCATCCAAATGACTATGCCTTGAGGAGTCCTTTTCTTGATAGACCGTTTCCTGTGGTTCACCCAAGTTTCGTTCGCGGCATATTCATCATAGAATTCCTCCAGTGCAGGGATAGTTGTTGCAATTATTACCGTTCACATCCGTTCACTACATACATGATGTGACCCATCAGGTATTCGCTCAACATCGGATCAATCACCTGCCTCCAGGAGAGCGACAACCTCTGGACGGATGCTTCGAAGCTTTTTGCCCATGGCGTCAGGAAAAAAAATGCCCTAGCAGAACCAGCGGCGATAGCGGTGGGAACAAGGGACCCTAGATGACCCTAGTACATGTCAAATTTGGGCTGCACAGCGCAACACGTTGGTCACCAAACAAGTGACACATTCGGTCACTCTTACTTTCATGGATGTTCCCCACGTGCAACAGTTGTCATCCAGTTCAGTGGTGCGATTTTCGGACAGCAACCGGGAGGCTGGGGGCGCGGTGTCGCACCTTCACCTCCAAAAAGCAGCGACTCTTCAAAGGCATTGTCCAGCAACAAATTCTGCATCAGCAGGCATGGCTAATCAGCACAACCAGTTGATACCAGCTGTATAGTCATTGTATTTATTGTATTGTGGCACCCTTGTGAACAGCTGTGGTTCCGTGAATGGTCTACCGGTTTCCACTGCCCTTGCACGTGCCCCTTGATCGATGAGCCTCCAAAGGACATCAGGTCGAACAACGTCCGGTCAAAGGTTAAATAAACCACCGAGGCCATACAGAAAAACACTGGAGCAAAAAACCACCGCTCGCAAGAAAACGACGGAGAAAGCTCAGAGGTTAAATTAACCCCTGACGACGGTCAGGGTATAACTTGCTTTTCACGAAGCCATGTTTTGCCAAATGCTCCGGCTGTCCTAATTTTGTGGGGAAGGGCGCCTCCTGACCATCACCTTCTTTCACCGACATGTTGTTGATGGATTCAGCATGATCCATTGCTACAGCAAGCTGTGTCATTTGATGCTATGCTTACAATTGGCTTTGTGTGTGTGTCTTCCAACGGAACGAGTTTCATCCATCTTTCTAGGTTTGTGTTCTTTTTTCACATGCCCAACCCAGTCATGGGAAAAAACATGAGCGTCCCAAAAAGCGGCGCCCACGTGTCGCAGAGCCATTGTACTTCCATCGTGCGACTGCCAAGAGTCTGAAATGTCTGACAACCGACCAGGACAGCGAACACCAACGGTGGCCACTGCAAGCTGCGGCTCCCCAAGTTCCAAGCACCAATGATTCCAAAAACGAGGGAACCTCGGCAAGCAGCATGAGCTGCTAAACGGCACGCCGGAGCATCGCGACACCCTTGTCCAACAGGTGCTTAATACCGCAAACCTCCGACAGTGGTCGTCAGATAGCATTTTTGAATGCCGGACAGCGCCCAAGTATGTAAGGCTATAGTGAGAATTATGTCCCTGGGCACAGAGCAACGCAAGAACAAGAAGGAGTAGTAGCTCTGTGCAGCCATTTTTGGCCGCTAGAAAAAGCAAGAAACCAAACGAAAGCGAGCCAGGGTGGAGTCGAACCACCCGGTTGTCAAAGTCCACGAGGCTTCGCGCACCATGCCTTACTTAGGCGAAATATCCAAACCCATATATAACAACGTGGAAACGGAACAACGATCACCGACCGGAAACCGACAGGACAGAAAACAAATACATGACACCAACGACCACGCTGCGGCCACACAAAAAGCGAACGTCGAACGCTGGTGGAGGGATACACGCTGGCCACGAGTGAAGACCCACCGCAGGACCGAGGCACCGCTGGACAGCACCCACCGCAGCAGCTCTCGAAATCGATCCTTAGCTCGCGCCAGTCGCGGAATCGGTGTCTCATTTCACTTCCAACTATACATGTGATGTATAATAAGCCCGCCCAGTTGAATTGGACATCCTCATCATATGGGGGGCTTATTCATCAAGAGAATCAAGAGTCTACATGTTTGTTGTTGGGCGTTTTCGTCTGGAGCTGATCTCCCAGAGACCGCCGGAATGCCACAAAAAGCCACCTGTGGTTGCCTAGGCCTGGACAAAAAGCCAACACGCCTCCCCAAAAAGTTCCATGCCAAACTCCTGCACAAAAGAATGATGAGTCAACCAAGTTGTGGCTCTGGCTCTGTGCAGTTCCTGAACTGGCCAGGAGAAACAGAATGAAAACAGGAAGCCAGTCTACTTGTGGTTGCTGGGCAGCTGTTACAGCCGAAGGCCTCTACGCAAAAAAGGGATAGGGTATGATAGAGTCTGATATAGAAAAATGTAAAAAGTAAACATAAGTAAACCCTATGTATAGGGTCATGCAATCACTTGGGAGCTGCCTTGATAAACATGCCCATCCCCACCTAGCTATAGCATGCTATAGCTTGATAGCATCATCCACTGCCCCGAGCATCTGCCAATGACCTGCGTTGCTCTGCAGCCCGAGGAGAGCCCTCCAAGGCGAGGAAGGCAAAGCGACTAACAGGAAGAGCGCTGAGGACCAGGAGGAGCTGGAAGGCATGATGTCGAACAAGCACCTCAGCGAACCGTTCCAGTGGATGATAGATTGAATAGCCGTCTATTATAGAAGTTTCTTTTATGATGTTTCTCCCACCTGGCCCGGCTGCACCGCTCGCGCTGTGCACCGGTCCGCACAAGCTTGTCCGCATGATGTTTCTCCTTCTTCTCTTCTCTTCTCTTCTCTTCTCTTCTCTTCTCTTCTCCTCTCTCTCTCTCTCGCTCCCCCTCTCCCTCTCTCTCTCTCTCTCTCTCTCTCTTCTCTTTTGCACCACACGGACGGTGGCTAGATTGATGTTTACCACGTGGAAAGAATGAACTAGTTCGTAGTAAGCTTGCATTCCAAAGCTTTTTGGGAGCTCATAGGCTCAACTGGTAGAGTAGAGAAAGTTATCATTCCAACAACATCCAACGACCATCCTCACATCTTTGGTTGGACCATGTTTGTTTATTTAGCTACGGATGCAACCTACCCTGGAAACTGGACAACTCTGCTCTGTCGCTTTTCTATTAGTCAGCAGGCAAGACCGCACAGCTCCGGTAATGGTGTCGTCTCACGCCGTGGGGTTTCGACCGCCAGGGCGCGCTCATCAGCTCCATCATCCACCCGCCGAGCGAGCCCAAAGGTCCGAACCAGGGGCCCATGAGCTTCAGGGCGCGATCGCTGGTCATCACCTGCATCGAGTGATAGATCGACGTTTCTCCGAGCCGTCCTCGATCCGGAGTCTTGAGCTTCTAATGCCCGAAGGTGCAGAAGAATGGTTGGAGATGTTTGGAGTCTTTTTGGGCGGTGGGGCAGGCCAATTGACGCCACACATGTGGCACGACTTGCACCGGAAAATGAGAAACACGTTGGAGCCTCCTCAGGATACTGTTGGTGCCTATATATGCTTTGGTGTCTTTTTGGACAGGCCCTGGGCTCAAGCCTCCACGCGGCGGGACCCTGGGTAGCTGTGTGGGCTAGCGAAGTGAGCCGCGCCATGGTCCATGCAATGGATATTGTATCCTCGATTCTGGAGGACTTTGCATTTTCGAAGGCATCTGCTGAAGGAAGAGTTCACCTTGCTGGCATGATCACTTCGGATGGAGGTTGTTTTCCATGTTTGAAGCTATGGCAACCGGAGGGGTATTCGGATGCCCGTTTTCGAGCAGAAGTATTGGAGATCCCTGCAGCCACTTGCCTATCTCGAACTGTGAAGCTTGAGTGGCACTCTAAGGATCCATGTCCAGAGGTGGGCACGTATGGCATTTGCTGGAACCTTCTAGCCACGAATCAAGATGACATGTTCCGATGTGACCGATGGTCGTGCTTCATCCATCAGCCCAACCTGGTGGCACCTCAAGGTCCCGGCAAGGATCTGCCATTCCATGTGCTAGAGCTCTATGCAGGAGGTATTGGTGGCTGGTCGGCAGCCTGGACATTTCTGCAGGAACATTCCTCCATTAGTCATGAGACCATTGCTGTAGAGCAGGATCTTCCCACATGTGTAGCATTTGCTATGAATCATAACGCTGCAGTTGTGAATGGCCTAGGCCGATTGCATGCGCATGATTTGTCAGTGCTTCCAAAGCCAGTGGTTGTCCAAGCCCATATTGAGCAATCGGGATGGTGGTCCGCAGTTGGAAAATGGAGAGTTGACATTATTTCCATTTCGGCCTCTTGCAAGCCTTGGTCAGGTGCTGCAGCTCAGCCTGGACTGCTGGCGTTCGAAGGTGAGAGTTTTGCAGTGGCCACTCAGTTGACCAAGATTTTTCGACCCGCCATGGTATTCCTGGAACAGGTCTATGGATTCAATCAGCATCCTCATAAGCCAATCATAATTGCTCTGCTCAAAATGGCAGGGTACATCATTCGCTGGGAAAAGATCGTAGATGCAGCCGATCAGAGTGCAGTGCACCGCTTCCGTTGGCTTGCAATTGCAGTTCGCTTTCATGACATGTCCATTGTTCGGAAGCCTTTCGTCTCCTGGAAGAAGATTCAGTGCACACCCATTGGCCTTGATGCCATTGTTCGGTGGGACCCAGCACAGCTCCACACGTTGAGGATTTCAGAAGATGCTCTCCAGAAAGCGTGCCAATGGCAATTTTTGCCCCCGTCCAAACGGTGCTTTGCCAAACACCTCAACTCAAGCAAAGTGATGGCCATGCGCTGTAATCAAGGCAAAGAAACAGTTGACACATTCATGGCCTTGTACACATCTCAGCATGACCTTTCTGAGCAGGTGCTTCGAACCAAGGGGTACATGGCCCACTTTGTGCAAGTGCCGTCACCTGAAGAGTTGAGTTTGGGGCAGGAGGGAACACCAAGATGGTGGCATCCATTTGAGGCATGCATGTTGCACGTATGTTACAAGCGCTGTTTCATCGTGAATGATCGCTCGCAAGCCTGGGTCCATGTCGGTAACCAGATCTCTGTCCCGCATGCCTTGTTGGTTATTGTCAATGGCCTGAACCTGGTTTTGAATGATAGCGCGGAATTAGATCTTCATTCTCTGTTCGGGATGCTCCACAAGTGTCACATGCAGGCCAATCACATCCATCGAACTAACTTTGATGAGGGTATTCTCTTCCGGGATTGTCGGTTTGAGGACCTTGAGTGCCAAGCCATAGATGTCCGGCCATTGCTCAGTCACCTGCATTCAGGAGCGTTTTCAAGAGACCATGTTTGGCATCCTGGCAAAGGGCTGATCACCAAGCAATTGTTTGACCCTGCCACTGACAGCAAGTCTGCCACTGTTGACAATTTGTCTCGGACGTCGGTTTCAAATGATGAGAATTGTGTTGAGATTGGCCAGGGCATTGAACCTGCACTCAAACGTCCCCGTACTGGTCAAGAACACTCACCAGCAGCCCCCACGGATGTTGACACGTCAGATTCTGAAGCAGGGGAACCATTCTTTGACCATGTCTTGTTCCAGCAGGGTTCAGTCATTCGGGGACTCTGGAGTGACATTCGTATCAAGCGAGACCAATTTGTGAACATTTGGCACCACCAGATCATTAGCCTTGGCCATGAGAAGCCTCCAATGCCAGGTAGAGAAATCCTGCAGCTTGGGACATGTTCTGCTTTGTCACTTGCACCATCGCATACACAGCCGCTATGCCTAATGCTAGGTGGTCAGTTGACCCTCTTGGCCCACCCTGACACTGACACGGTCATTGACAGCCTTGTCCGCTCCACAGCTGCACCAGTGTGGAATCAGTTTGGCCAAGTTCAAGCTGAGGCGGTTTGGGAGTCACATGTGGCATTCTTTGATCATCCATTGAGTCAGGGCACATTAACCAAGCCTGTTGGGATCTTGCTGCCTGCCTTTCGTGCATGGCCAAGTCAATTCCATTGGTGTCCCAAAGAAGATCTCATGCAGCTCACAATTGCAGGCCAGCCAGAGCAGGTCAGTGACATTGAAGCCTTTTGGCAGGGATCGATGCGAGAGTTACTTGCATCCATCGGCCGTCAGTGGTCCCTCGTGAAGACACACGCACAAGTCACAATTGTCCTCAGTCCAGCATCCACTAAGGTTGCCCTACCGCCAGATCATTCATGGCTTGCCATTGGAGTTTCGGCATTCCGGGTTTTGTTGGATGGTTGTTCTGTTGAGCCCTCAGGTGCCCCCTGTATCTCGTTGCGTTGGAACTCCCACCATTTGTGGAAAGGCCACCTGGATCCTGCCTGCAAGTTTCGGGACCTTGAAGAATGTCTCTGCTATGTCCTCCGTCCTGTCATTGGCCCATCCACGGTCCAATTCACCATTGGTGACCGCTCATTGTCCCTTCTGGACACGATTGGTGAAGCCACACGGTCACTGTCCGAACCATGCATTGTTCACATTGGTTGTGATTGGTCTGGCCACATGTTTGGTTCGATTGCTCCCCCGTCTGAAACAAGTGTTCGTCAAGATCCTGTCCCTGTTAGCCAGCATCCAACAGTCTCATGCACAGCCACCTGGCCCATCTCAACGGGGCCAGATCTTGAGGCAGGTAACTTGGCATCAGAAACCGCCTGGTTACATCACGCCAAGGTCAGTGCTCGGGGGCACAGGAGGTCTTTCCATTTTGTGTCATTCCTGCCAAGAATACCCAATTGCCTGACCTGTTTCCGCGGCCACTTTTCTTGCCACTGCAATGTCAGATTGGTCAGTTAGTTGCAAAGATCAGGGCCATCCTTTTCCAGCAGGGTGTCAACTATTCGGGTCCGGTCTACATTGTGTTTGATGGCCGAGTCCTCAAACATGCCACCAAGATCAGTGAGCTGGTTGCACCTCATTTTAACCGGAACCTTCCTTGCACGTTGACCATCACGGCGGAAGACTTGTTTGGAGTTGGATTCAAACATACACACAAAACCAAGGTGTCCAATGCGTTGGCGGGGACGTTGCTTGAAGGCGGTTTTGCAATCCAATGGGTGTCCAAAACAATGGAGCTGCTGAACACCAAGGTTGATCACAAGGATCTCACTGCCGTTGCTGGCATTCCAGCTGGACCCAAGAGGCTCACTGCCATCATTGAGATGTGTCATAGTCGGCAGATTGAAGTTCCACCACCAGGGTCCAAGGATCATCATCCAAACCAGTCCTCTAAGCACTCCAAGCAGAGAAAAATCCAGGCTCCTCCTGACCCGTCACAATATCGGATTGCTTCAGGGTACTTTCTCAATGAAGACAACACTGAATGTGAACAGATTGCCACCTTCAAGTCAGGAACCACAGGGGTCTATCTCTGTTCCTCTCAGGAAGCCATGCAGTGGCTGCAATCAGCAGGCCGGTTGAGCAGTGATGAACTTGCATTGGTGATCCTTGGTGAACTACCACTTGGAGCCAAACTGGACCCTTCGCTTACGTGCTCCTTGTCTGTCCCATGTGAGGACCCGCAGGGACGATCAGTCATTTTGGCGTGCAATTTGGTCCAATTTGGTGCCAAAAAGGTCACGATCATCAAGAGCTCCAAGACAGTTGCCATGGAAGCGTCCAAAACGGTTGCATTTGCCATGTACAAAGAAGATTGGAAGCCGGAAGCATGGTCTGAACTCCTCCACAACACCTTTCAAGTTGCTCGAGCACAAATGAAAGATGATGTCATCCTCTCCTGTTGGGGCCGCAGCTTTAGAGCCGAGAACAAGGCCGTGCAGCCACACCAAGCTCACAGTGTCCAGATCCATTGCCTGATCAAAGTCAGTTCCCTATCCGCAGTTCTGGCTGGTAGCGGCTTCAATCATCTCTTTGCAACGCCCAAAGATGAACAAGGCCGACCTGATACTGGCTATCGTATCCTTTGGCTGACGGCAGATTGGGCATATGCAAACACCCTTGCAGCTCGACTCAACAATCATCTTGGATTGGTGAAAGGCAAGAAAACGTTGGGGCTCAGATTCACAGTTGAAGCATTTGAGGAGGCATGGAAGATTGCCAACCCTACGGCACCTGTCCCGTCAGCGGTTTCTTCCAACTTTGTCTATAAGCTGGATGCATTGCCATATGGAGTGACAAATGATGCACTTGTCAAATGGGCGGAGTCGTATTCCTGGAAGCTGCGGCCATTCAAGGCCCTGGGACCACGTGCATGGCTGGCAGGAGCTGAGACTCAGGCCCCGGACGGAATCCTCACTTTCAATGGATCTCCTGTCTTGGTCCGTTTGGTGCCACCGAAGAATTCCACTGCCTACTCACCAATTGTTGCAGGTCCGCGGCCGAACACTGCACCCTCCCTGACTGCCACCATGGGAGCTGTTGACGGCCTCCAACTCAATGATCCGTGGGCAAGATGGCATTCCTCCAACCATGGTGGATCCAATGCACAGACAGGCCAATCGTTGTCACGTCAGCCACAGGGGCCCATGGAGACTCGATTCGTCGATCACGAGGCCAAAATTGCCAACCTGGAACAGACGGTGCAAAGGCTTGCTGAAGATCACCAGAAGCAGACCACAGCTACGTCACAGCAGTTGCATTCCATTGCTACCAAACAAGACGCAGTTGAGAAACAGTTCCAAACCCTCCGCACTGAGGTGGAGCAGTCGGTGGAGAAGTCCATTGCAAGTCACCTTCAGGACACCAATCGTGGCATCGAGGAGCTCAAGAAAATGTTCTTGGCATCCCATAAGCGTGCCCGCCCCCCGGGCGGATCAGATATGGACCAAGATTGACGTCAGGGCAGCCGGCACCTGTTGGTGCCATGGCTGTATTGCATTCGTAAGCTAATTCATTTGCCGGACCAGTTTGGTTGGTTGATTGCAATCTCTGGTACTTTCAGTGCTATCCTTTGCCATTTCGTTCGTAGTACTTCTCAGTTTGTCACGGGTTTTGTTTGCCAAGTCGGGGTTGCCATCCAGATCCAACGCCTGGTTCTTTGTCATGACTGCTACTGCAATAGGGGGACAGGTTATAGCTTGCAAGGTCGATTCATGACCTGTCGTAAGGGGTTGATGCCAAGGGAAAGCCCTTACTGCATCAGGTTTGCAGAGCTTTTGTCATTTAGTTTTTGGGGAATTTTGCCACGTAGCAAGGACCTTCTTTCTGCATCCAAGCCATCCATTTGCCAATTCGTTCCATTTGCACTACTTCCGCTGCCATTTGACACAGCAATTGTCATAGGGTCTAATGCCGACCAATGCCAGGGCCACCGAACTTACAGTCACCATCAGCCGCACACGCATCGGCTAGAGCGATGGTTGCTTCAACAACCATTTGGGCTCTTTGCTTTCCTGTTGGGTTGTAGAGTCGGGGAGGCCCTCAATCCAGGTCCTGATCACAAGTTTGGTACCTGCTCAAGCACCATAGCAATAGTTAATCCTGCCTGCATTGCCAATAAAGGTCAGACGCTCCTTGATTTGAGTCACCAATTCAGAGTTGACACCTTCGTTGCCTCCGAAACTGCCGCCACAGTCAAAGCTCAGAGCCAAATTGCACAGGTGATTCGTCCCCATGGGTTCAGGGCGGTCTGGTCAGCTCCCATGGCCAACCAGTTTAGCACGGTATCAGGCTCCCAGAGCCTTCGAGGTAGGGCGGGGGGTGTAGCTTGCTTGTCTCAATTGCCTGTGCGGCATTGCCGGGAGAACCATTACTGGAAGGACCAATTTGCCACTAGGATTTTGCATTGCATTCTTCGTTTGGGCCACTTGGACCTACAGATGGTAGTCATCTATGGGCTCCCCTCATGTTCCCCAGGTAGTCGTGACTTCAATAATCAGCTCCTCACCCTTGCAGTCGAGGCAGTTAAGAGCCTACCCCTGCCGTCAATCATTACTGGGGACTTCAACATGCTGGCCTCAGATTTTGAGTTGTTTCCGCATTTGCAGTCCCTTGGGTGGCGCGACCTCCTAGAGTGGCATCGCAGGGTTAAAGGATCAGAAATGCCACCTTCGTGCAAGAATGCCACCAACCCAGATAATGCAATCCTTTGTCCCAGGGCGGTAGCATTGCTGCTTGATGTCCAGGTCTTAGGTGATGACTGGTTTGACACCCATCGGCCTGTCCTTTTTCGCCTGTCCTGTTCACAACAAGCAGAGTTGCCCATGAGACTCAAACAACCGCGGCCTTGGGGTGAACTCCCAGTTGATGCAAATAGCATTCAACAGGCATATCAACGGTGGAGTCCACATCTTCGCACACCGTCAACCATCGAGCAATGGGGGCATAAAGTGGAACGGGTGGTTGATCTTGCCTTGAAAGACTACCACACTGCCCATCCTGAAGCTTTGAACTGGGGGACGTATCCTGGTCTTCCTAAGCCATTCAGGGGTAGATGCCAACCACCTAAGATGGTTCGCAATAAACCGTTGAGCTTTGTGAAGGACAGTCGTCATGGCCTGTATGCACCCAACTGTGAAGTCCATTCCCTGAGCACAGCCCGGAAGATTCGCCAACTCCGTCGCATCCAAGCTTTGCGCCAGAAACTCAGCAAACAGCAGTTCCCCACTAGGGCTAACCTGGAGCAGTTTTGGTCTGAATGGCAGGCCATCTGCAGAAGTCGTGATTTCGGCACAGCCTTCGTCAACTGGCTTGGCCACTGGCCAGAAGCACCGCAGGTGTCCATTCACCTGTTGCCGTCGCCAAGTGACCTTTGGGATGTTGAACAATTGGTCCGCTTCCAGGTAGACAAAGTGGTTCGTGCAGATCAGAAAGTTTGGCAGGCCAAACAAAAGTACATGGCGCTACTTGACCAGAAGGACCTGCATCATCGTAATCAATTTGCCCGGACTAAGGGACCATCTTAGCCGGCCGTCCGCGAACTCGTACTCCACCCACAGGTTGCAGTGTCTGTGATCACACAGGTCCCACCGCAGGTGACAAGCTCGCAGTCCCCCGATGACATCATCTGGGAGGTACATGGTTCTGACCTTAAGAGGTTCACATGTGGCCCTGCTCAAATAGCCCAGTGTGATTGTAACATAATTGCCATACATGATTCGTTCCTCCACTTGCAGTGTCCTGTGGACAACCGGATAAGCCAAGGTCAATATGTCTTGTCGCAGGAACAGTTTGCATTCACTCACTCCGAATTGTGTCACCATCTCACAGGCTACTGGAAGCAATTCTGGCAACGCCCACCCCTCGTAGACCAGGACACTAGTGACCAACTCGCTCAGATGATCCTGCGCTTGCCTCCTGAAGAATTGGTGCCGATCAAAGAACTCGACCCCCAGTTATGGGAAGCCACAGTGAAAGCATTGCGGTCACACGCTGCCACGGTCGTTGACGCCATTTCGGCACATGAACTGAAGATGCTGCCAATTGCAATGATTATGGAACTCGCGGCCATCCTCTGTGCTTACACACAGGGCTTTCCCCGGTGGTATATGGCAGCTCGGGCCATTCCACTCCCAAAATGTTGGGGGCTGCTCCGACCTGATGACACCCGGCCCATAACAATCCTTAGTCAGACCTATCGTTTGTGGGCCAAAGTCATTAATGCCCAGATCTTG
Organism: Durusdinium trenchii; assembly: GCA_963970005.1. Classification (NCBI taxonomy): domain Eukaryota; class Dinophyceae; order Suessiales; family Symbiodiniaceae; genus Durusdinium; species Durusdinium trenchii. The sequence goes on from CAXAMN010023596.1 coordinate 446,289, forward strand.
GCCACGTTTGCAAGCCGTTGCCCACCTGATGTCACAGGATTTCTTCGGCAAAGAGACGCACGGTCAGCCGCGTACCGGGCCCAGTGGCACATCGAACTGGCTCGCACTAAACAGCTTCCCCTTTCAGGAGTCACATTGGACTTGAAAAAGTGCTTCAACTTGATAGACCGCCAGCGGGTGAGTAATATCTTGCAGAGACTCGGAGTTCCCTGTCACCTCCTGAATCAATGGCTAGCTTCGTTAACCCACTTAGATCGGTTCTGGGACCTTGCAGGGCTTGTTTCTGATCCAGTGCATAGCTCCACCGGGCTACCAGAGGGCGATTGCTGGTCAGTGACTGCGATGATTGGCATTGCCTGGACATGGGCTAATGAACTCCGGCATGTCATAGCACCTATTGTCCCAGCCATTCGTTTGTCGGTCAGTGCCTATGCGGATAATTGGTCGTGGCAATCCAATGACCATCAGATCCATGTGGAGCTCTTTCGAGCCACACACAGGGTGGCATTGTGCTTAGGACTTGAAATAGGCCACTCTAAGACTTGGCAATGGGCAACGTCACAGCAAGGGGTCTCGTTAATGTCCATTGCACTTCAGGCCAACCAGTGGCCCGTTCGTCTCCAATCTGTCATGAAGGCCAAGGATCTTGGCACGCCCATGGTGTATCAAGGTCGAGCTGGAACCAGCATGCTCCCGGACCGGGAGTCTGAAGCAGTGCAACGATTGAAGCGCATCGAGTGGTCCTGTCGTTCACTACATGATAAGGTGCATCAGATTCGAGCCAGTGTGTACCCAGTCGCATTCCATGGCACTGGGGTTGGAGTTATTGCAACTCACCAGCTCGATAATCTTCGTAACCAAATCGCGCAGGCGGTTTTCCATAAGATTCCAAGCATGAATTCGGCCATTGCATTCCAACTGATTGATGAACACCTGCTTGACCCGGCCCTTTTTGCAATCCTTTTGTCCATCAAGATGGCACAACGGTTTTTGCATAACAGCCCACCGGAGGAACGACAGAACTTCCTCACAATTGCAGCCACGGCCAAGGGCAACACAGGCCACATATGGGGACCAGCCACGGCACTTAAGGCCAACTTGCTAAGAATAGGATGGGGCGTTAGCCGTGACGGCATGATAACCTCCCCTCACCTGATCCCGCTGTCGCTGCTCCATGACTCGTTTGCCAAATTGCAACGCTTTGCCAAAGCCTCATGGGAAGTGGACTTTTTCCTCCACTATACCCAAAGGAAGAATCTCAGGGGATATCCAGACATCTCGCACCGCCTTACCACCAGAGCATTGAAGAAATTTCCTGGAGCCACTCACGTTCGATTAGTCCGTGAGTTGGCAGGCGGATTCCAGACCAAAGAACAGCAAAGCAAATGGGACACACAAGTCTCTGGCCAGTGCGAGCTTTGCCAGTTTGAAGATTCTCGATACCACAGAATTTTCGAATGCCCAGCTACTCAATCAGTTCGAGCTCGCTTCAAATCCGTCTGTAACTTTGACCAACTGGTTGAAGCTGAATGGCACGAAACAGCTGGCATCATGATCCCCAGATTGCAGGGCTTGGCTCAAGCACTAATCCATAACCTTCCAGAACCGGAAGTGCCCATCTTCGTTCGGCAACATGTTGTCCACTCCGGAACCAGAGTAGCCTTCTACACAGATGGGAGCTGCCAATGCCCGGAACAGATGCCATTCTCAACAGCAGCATCGGCTTTGATCATGGACTTGTGCCAATCAGACAGTGAGCGAATCTGGCAGGCCAACAACTGGTTGTCCACTCGCACCATGCCACAATCGCTTGTCAGAATTTGGACGGCGCAGTGCCCTGGTGAGCAATCCATACATAGAGCAGAGCTTCATGCACTGGTGAAGGCATGTGAACAATTGTCACATGTTGACGTATTCTCTGATTGCCAAAACGCCATTGATGCTGTGCATAAAGCTCAATTGGGCACACTTCGAGTGCACCCTGATGAGGACCACCTTGACTTGCTTCGACGTCTGCAGCAGGCACCAGGCCTGCATCAAGTCCGCGTTTGTAAGATTAAGGCCCACCTTTCACCTGAACTTGTGGCTGACCCTTTGCTCCGCTACCACACGCTAGGTACTCAGTTGGCCAATGATTGGGCTCAGCGACGCAGCTTGGATCAGCATGACCCGGTAAATGCAGAGCTCCTGATGCAAATGCGGGAAGTTCGTCAACAACGTTCAGACCTGGATGCCTTCCTGCAATATGTCGCTGCGCTTCAGTTAGAACGCCAGACACAACTGGACCTGCAGAAATTGACAAGTGATGAACCCATCCCCGCTTCTGCTTTCCAGTGCCTTGTCAGCTGGACGGTTTCATTGCCACGACCTCCATTTGATTTAGCTTTCGAAGCATGGGAAGGATGCTGCTGGGGACGTGACATTGCTTGTCGCGTCTGGAGGTGGATCAGCCAGCTTGTTTGGCCCGCCCACATCGCACCCGATGATAATGATGGCGTTGGGGTTACATGGCTTGAATTGTTTGTGTCATTTTGCCTGGACCAACAGGTCTTGATCGGTGTACTTCGCCAAGCAAAACAAGAGAAGGAACTCCTGCTGCTGACTAGTTGGCACGATGTCATTCAGTATCAGGTTCAGGTGGAGACCTTTTGCCAAAGTTTTGCTACCTTGGTCCAACAAGTTGCACAGCTTTCCAACCCCCATGGTTGGCCGACGGTGCCCAAAGGTATGGTCAAAAGCCTGTACATGCTTGGGGCACGGCAATGGCGCCACGGACTCCGGGTCCGCCCGGTATTTCCAGCTCAGACAGAGACGATTTGCCTTGTTCGTTCATGGATCACAACAGGCCATGCGACCTCCCATTTAAAATGGGTCCCAAGTCGCTTCTTTGATCCGATCCCGACGCATGCAGCTCCTCTCCCTTGGAGCCAGCTCATCAAGAGCTTTCGAGCACGCCTTCGTAGATTCCGTGCTGAGAGTCCCCAATGAGGGCCGTCGCTAGGCAGTTGCCCGGCCAATGGGCCCAGGCTGCTGACCCCCTCTAACCAGCGGAAAAGGTGTCTTTTTGGACTCCGAGCCAGGCAACCAGAAACCCCTTGGTCTGAACGATCCCATGGGACCCGAATGGGACCCGGAGTCAGGCCGTTGTCCTCTACAAACCAGGGGTTACTGCGTGGAATACTGTGAAGCCGGGAGAAACGGCTGGCGTGTTCTTGATTTTGCTGATTGCTTGTGGAGTTTGCATGCTACTGAGTAGGTCTGAATAGTGCATTCTGAAAAACATCCTTAAGTGAGAACAGTCAGAACCCATGAAAATCCATCGACTTCCGATACTTCAGCAGCCCGGTGGAGAAAAGAAACACAACTGAAGGAAAAGCATGTGGGAACCCAACGGGCCCTTCGCCTATTGGGACTTCCGTGACCGGCCACTGCGACCTCGGGCGTTTGCCCGTTTGCGTCGCCCGGTCGCCCGGCACTGGGTTCAACACCAGGAAGTCGGAAGTCCGTTGCTCCCAAGAGGCGGAGGCATTGAAAGGGATGAAGGGTAAGAGTCTTTTCGCTTGGACCGGCAGCGCCTCGCGAAAAAATAGGTGCCAAGTTCGGAAGATGACACATGTCATTTGACCAGGGATTTGAATCAACTTTTTAAAATCTATGCCGTTATGCTCAGGTCACTATAGACTATAGTCCAGCACGGTCGACAAAGTGTGCTTGGCGCAAGTGACTGCACGTCAATATGAACTGTACGATTGCCATGCATGGCCAAGCGGGATTGCCAGCACGGGGTCGGGCCAGGTTGTAGAGTTTAGAAGGATATTTTGATACATGGATGGTTGAGGGTTGTGAAGGTGCAGCAAACATGATTACCATACAACACGAAAACACATTCCAACGCCTTTTCAATCATAGCGCCCTTGCAAGCAATATGAAGCATCGTGAAACAATTTGAAACATATATATATATATAATCAATGTATTTGGTGTCATCATTCACTACTAGTAGCACATAGCTACTAGATCTACTAGTAGCAAGGTGCCTTACTACTAGTAGCTTGTTACTACTAGTAAGGCACCTTGCTACTAGTAGCTTGATGCATGGCCGCATGGCTTTCACCTGGCCCGCTAAGCGCTTCCAGCCTCCACCGCCAAACGGGCCGCGAAGTAGCCCTGTGCTGCGGTGACGGCGTACTTGGTGAGATCACCAGCGGCCAGCAGCACTGCGGCCAAGCGTTTCCTCGAAGGCAGGAAGTTCTTCCTTTTTAGGCTCAAAAGCGTGGTCTGCAGGTTGATATGATTTGCAACCCTCAAATCCTCACGTCTCACGTTTAAAACAGCAAACCAATAAGTTTCATGAATCGATCCATACTGAATCCTCCGGATGAAATTCTCTCCCGCAAGCAGCCCCCTTAGTGGGTCTCCTGCCCCAACCCCAAACACTTCATGTATGGCATATTTACATTATTTTATATTATTTTACATTGCATTGGGGTGGTTGAAACGGGCTCAATATATGCATACCATCCATGGAGTCTCTGGTAACGTCGCATGACCAATGACCGCGTCATTTCACCAGCCATGGATCTGCCCCCGGGCTGCGCAAGATAACCCGCGCGGGCGCAAGGGGGCGCTCACCCGCGTTGCGAGGTGGCTGGGAGCCAAGAACCTTGGGTCTGAGGATTCGATGGCTGGGAAGGTTTTTACGTTGCACCTTCCGGAAAGTATGGCATGTGAAACAAATTGTGTGGATGTCTTTTAGGTTCCTTTAGTCTAGGATGCAATTGGAAGGCCTTGGATGCAGTACGCAATTCTCTCAAACTAGTTTTGGGTTCAGTGAGGAACTGATCTTCCAGGAGAGGATCGTTTGACAGGTACTTTTGTGATAAATGGACCTCCAGATTTTTGCATAAATTTCTTTTGTGCAATCTTTCTTTGCATACAGTACATAGATCTGTCATGAAATTGGACGCAATCTTTCTTACCTGGCTGGCACACGGTTGGTTCACCAATATGGCTCCCAGCGCCGGCTGTGTTTAGGCCCCGATGGAAAGGCACCCGTGGGCTGGGTGTCATTGACAGTCAAGCAGCAAGAGTACTGCCCGGCACTGTTACAACTGCTACACTCCCCGAAGGAATTCATAGAAGTGGAACCACAGGTTTCTGGAAGATCTTTCTCTCTACCAACAGGTCGTTTTCCAGGGTTGATGACTCGGAGACTCCCCTTCCAACCAAAACAAAGTGCAACCACCACGGCCAACAATTGTCGAGTCATCCTGGGCCAACGTGCCAAGAACCTAGCATTGGGCTTGATGTCCGGAGATCAAATGAACTTCGAGCACCTGTTCTCACACATACATATGATTGTATAACATTGTACTATAGAGAGAGAGGATGAGAGAGGGGAGAAAACATTGGGAACGTGCACGTCCCCACGCGTCCCAAGAAGCGCCACCAGGTGGCCACAAGATCGAGCAAGCGCTGAAGAAGGCAAAGACCAACTCCCCTTGGGCGGCTGAATCGGGATGGCGGTGCCTCCAAACTGGAAGCAATTCTATTTGACACCCACATCCCCAAGCAATGTAGTCCAAGTGTCAATGTGGTTTCTTTTTCTCTGGCGGGGTCGCTGGTTTCGAGACCCACACACATGGATTGCTCACTTCACATTTCCGGCTGTGCCTCTGGACATTCCACCGGCCCAGGCGGCTGGGGGGTTATTTGAACCTCAGCTGACCCTCAAACCGATTCTGAGGCCATGCTGCCATACCCATGCAGATTTGGGGGCACTCCCAGCGTGCAACCAGGTCACGGATTTTGCTTCTGAAGCCCAGCGCCTCAACGCATGTCAGTTCGACAAAACATGGAAGAAGACGAGATTCGATGATTCGATGCAGCGATTTCGGGTGCTGGCTCATGTCTCGCTCCCCAAAGAAACACCTCGCAAATGGTAAGGTATTGATGAACGCATCAAGGGGGTTGTGTTGCACCCAGCCCAAGCAACATGACTGGATGATGATGCCTCCTAGCAAGGATGTAAAGAATATCGAGTTCACGGTTTTCCATGGGCTTTGCCCTCACCAGCATGTTTCACGCCACCAGGGGGTTTCTTACTCAACACGCGCCTCGACCGCAGTCGGGTAGAGACAGCTGGTCGCCGCGCAGGCTGCAGAAATCAGCGTCAAGGTCCTGGGCTGGGGTCACCCACGACATAATGAGCGCATAATATTGGAAGACTCTTCCAAGATCTGCTGGCAAAGGGAAACATTGGGTTAGGATCTCCCTATTTCAAACACACCCTAACTGTCCTGAAAAACCACCATGTCCAGCGACCAAACTCATCAAATTGTCTCAAAGAACGACCTCAACTTGCAACCATGGCTCGCAGCAGCTTCCAAGATGGGTCTCCCCGTTTTCGTCCCAGCAGTTGTCTCCGCGTGCCTTGCTAGCCTGGAACCTCCTCGAGTGTGGTCGTGTGCGGGTCGTCGGAGAAAACGGGACCCTGAAGGGTTCCTGAAGGCGGTCCAGATGGTGTTGATGGGCGAAAACACTCAAAGGACATACACCAAGGGTGGGGTAACACATGTTGGTGCAGGTTGTTCTCAAGTCCAGGCCTGGTCAGGGCACATCAAGAATTCCTTGAAAGAAACCTGGGTTTCCCAATCCTACGGTATCGGTTTCTAAATTATACAGCACGGTTTTCTAACTAGTTGAGCTGGTACTTGAGAGTATACCTCCTGCAAGGTCTGTTTCACCCTCGAGCCCTTAGTCCTCGAGCATCAGCTGCTGCCTCCTGCACTTGGAGAAGGGACTGCACACATTGGTAACGGTAAGACTGGTTGGAATGGGCAGTTGGTGAGCTACAAGTCTGGTAGGTATGCTTCTGTTTGAGGGATCCAAGTGGGAACCAGGATCATTGCTTGACACACCTCGGCCAATTCTGTCGACCTCGTGGGCTTTCGGGGGCCCTGCACACCATAACAGGAAATGGAAGGAATGTAGAACAAAACATCCTGAACCCTCGCTGCAGCCTGCAACAAGCATGGACGTGGACAATGGGTTTGGGCAAATGTATTTGTTCTCCGCAAGCAGAGTTGTAGGGTTTTCAGGCTGGTTGGATAGAGGGCATAAACACATAAACATATTTACTGTATCTATCTGTATACAATAACTCGTATCATATAATCATACACACGCGCCGGGGAACACACCGACACCTACATCAAATGAGGCAGGTGTCAAACCTGGGTGTCCTTTGGCGGGCCAAGGGGCCGAGGGAACCTGGTGCCATCCTCACGGACCGGAGAAAATGCAACTGGTCATGTAGCACATGTGGTCCAACTACACTCCGAGTCACTCACATGGGAAGTGGAACACATATGAACACCACTGGAACAGGAACATAGTCATCCAAAGGGCAATTTTCCACTTGTTAGTGAGTCCGAGGGTAGCTCAATACAATACATTGCTGAATTTACAACTCACTGTAGGACTTTAGATGCTTGGACCCTCAAAACCTCCACCGATGAGGGACAAGTCGCCTATCCACATTGTTGGAACGCTGCGAGCCCAATCTCCGAACCAGGGTGTTTCAGTCACGGAGCAAGTCCTCCCCTAGAAGTCCAAAGACTATATTTTGACCGACTGAAGTAAAGGAAAGTCCTGAAATCGGGTCGGACCTGACTCTAAAGACCATTCTTTTTATAGTCGTTGACTCCCAGGGTTCCTACAGTAACATGCAGTGTCTCTTCGCATTTACGATGGCCGTGGGGATCGGGGTGTCTCAGCCCTCGCCTCCGAGGCGGAAAGCCTCTCCTTCCTCAGGTCGCCTCACTCGTGATATGAGAACTCGGAAAAGCATTGATGAAGCCACCGATTCCAGGGTTGACCAGCTTCTGGCTACCAGTGATCGATCGGTCTATGTCCTTCCGCTGATTTCGTGCCATCGATGCACACAGCGGTGTCCGCTAAACGGAACCACACAATCGAACCGTTGATGTGTTACATAAATGGATCCTGGCTAAGACGTAACACAGTAAAAATTGGCTGGTGGACAGTTTGTTACATTTCTAAGAATATCGTATGTATGGCATTTATGCTTTTATATCTGTTACAACGGATTCAACCCGACAACACGGGGGAGGGAGAACTTGGACCGTGCAAAGACCATTGCCCCCGGCCCAAGGGGTTCCGAAGAAGGCCCCAGGTGCATGGTGAGCAGTGAGCATCATGAATACAGATTACAGGATATACATATAACATCATATAACTATATATAAGGAAAAAACTATACAACACACATGGTACGGACCCACTTGTGGGGAGTGGGCCAATAGGCTATCCTGGTTTGATTTGCCTAGTTTCTGCATATATATATATATATATGATATGTTTCTAATTATCTATCAACTGTCTCTGATTAAAGACTCTGAAATCTCCTGATCCTGAAGGCCTGAAGGAAGAAACATTGCACTGATTCCGCTAGAAATCAGTTGAATCATCATGATTTTAGTCCAGGGATGCCGGAAAGCCGCAAATCCAACATTTGAGGATATCCTTCGCAGCTAACATATGATGGTCCAAACATCTATAAACATCTGAGCAAACCGCCTCGCCAAGTTACCAGCCCAAGAAGCCTCAGAGCTCAATTCAACACTCGAACCAGCCGGAGACATCTGAAGGAAGGGAGGACCCTTCGGGGCAGTTGACTGAGTCAAGTTCGGAAGTGTTCAAGAGCCAGTTGGAACATGTCCTGACCTTCATCCCGTTGCAACCGACTTCTGGCGGACGGACATCTGTGAGCAACCACGTGTTCTTTGATCAAATATCGTGGACGGACCGAGGGTGCAAGGTGTCAGTACTAGTGTCAGTCTATGGGCAAAGAATGACACAACTGCCGTGGGGCCCTACACCCGGGAAAAGTAACATGGAACCTGAAAATGGACCTTTGGAAGACTTATTTTCCTCTACAACCCAGTGGTTTTCAGGTTCCATGTTAAACTTCCAGGGTGTAATTGAACGATCTTGAACAAGCAACCGCCGCGACCGCCGTGGATGCCGCGGTCCGGGTGACCAGCCGCGACGGAGGCGATGGACCGAGGCGACGGACCATGTCAACCTACTAGCGGCTTGGCCTCCAAATGCCTCCAACCTATTAGCGATGGCCTCCAACAGGGAAAAGTGCCTGACAAAAAAAAATCATGTTACACATTGGATTGAGGGCACTCTAGACTAGAGGTCGTCGGACTTTTTGCAAATACAGTGGAACCACTGCCTGGCTTATTGACCACACCATCTCCGAATCTGCCACACCAGGTTGCCAGTGCAAGAACACCCTTTAGATCTGGAATCTCATACACACCCAACCCCCAAAATCACATACCTTCTCACCAGGGGATCTTCTGCAGCTGGGTGTATTTTGAGGGATGTTCCAACTCCTGGGTGGGGCGTACCCCGGAATTGGCGAGCTCCGCTGCCAGGTCGCTGAGATCGCTCCAACGTGCCCGCTGCGGCGGGCCGGTGCCAGGAAGCTGGGGGCACAGCGGGCCAGGAGCAAGGCCACCAGGATCCTGAAGAGAATGCGACAAGGTTCATTCTCAATAGGATGGTCTTGTAGCCTCAGGCAAATACTTGACGGGTATCTAGATCAAACCTGGTGAACATACACACAAAGTTTGAAACTTGACCATTCTCCCCCACCAAGCGGTACATCAAACAAACACAATAGTTGTATTGTATTCCCAGTGATGGTCAGTCAGGGTTCTCTTCAAGCCAACGGATGCCAGTTCCATGAGCAAGTCAACAACAACAACAACAACA
>CAXAMN010023596.1:456108-497424 GCA_963970005.1 Durusdinium trenchii
ACACCAGCAAGGACAAACTGGTCCACCCATGTTGGCATAAGCCCAAAACGGTACATTCTCATCATTCTCCCAGCCAACCGTCTCGTGCGAGATGTTATGAGTCGAAGGATTGCCGGTCCGGCCTAGGAATGCCTATAGCTATACCGGCCTAGGAAGCGCTCCACGCATGGAATCTACAGTTTGTAAAATCATATTATATATTATTCAACCATATTGCCCCCACATTGACCCCAAAAAAGCAACCCGCCTGATTGGTAAATATTCAGAATGGGTGCTCTTGGGAGATGTTTCTTGGTGCAAGTTTGAGCCAAAAACGCTGTGGTTTTACGGTGAGTTGTGACCCAAACATCACCAAAACCTAGGTCTTGAGCTCTCTAAATATTCCAGTCCCATGGAGCGTTTGGGAATGCTTTGTTACAAATCATCGGCCACACCAGCCGCGCCCACATCTCAGTCAGCCGTGTCACAGAGCAGTGCGCCCCACGACGCTCCGCGCCATGGCCCACTACGATCCGCGCCGCTCCAAGCCAGAAGGCGACCACAGTGTGGCTTGATTCATGCAACGAGCGATGAGCATTTCGTCAGAAAGCTGCAGCCCAAAAGCTGCACGCATCGATCTCTACAGACGTCTAAATTCCTACTAGGTTCCACCCATGCATTGTCATTATATACAACCCCCGCAACCTCACCCTGGATTCGGCTAATGCCATACATGACAACCTTTTTCATGCCACACAGTCGATGGTCGCCAGTCCATCATTGGAGTTCTATATTAGCACTTGCTAACACAGCATCGCGGTGAATCACTCACTTGCAAAATGTTCGCCTGGGAATCGACTTCTTGTCATTTCACACGGGCAAAAAGTCAAAACGACAACGGCGCTTGCGTGCACAAAGCCATCCGTCAAACCAATCACCACTTCCATGAGTTTTTGCCACTCCACGTTTGGGTGAAACTCCGCGCTGAACAGCTCTGTGGCTTCTGTACCAGCCGCTCACCGATCGTTTGTGGCAAGTTGCCTCTTCAATTCATCTTTTCCCAGTTTAGAGGACGCACATGCACGGAGCAAAAGAAAGTCGCAATTTGATACAAGGAATGAAACTGTCCAATGCTCACAGTCGGGTCAGAAAGAGCCTCACAAAGCAAAACTGTTTCAAGAAGCAGCATTTAGAAAGAAAAGCTGTGCCACACTGCGCACGCGTTGATCACAAACAAGCCAGCCTCTATGGAATGAGGTAACCATAGCAGTCCAACCTGGAATGATTGGTTGACCACGCACTTCAACGAGGCGTTTGTAACAAGTATATTCAGAGTATTAACATGTATTTACTGAGGGGAGGACTTGGAGACACCGCGTTTAATTGAATCTTCTTCGTCTTCTTTGCTCCAGTTGCCATCCTGCGGAGAAGGCATTCAAACTAAAAAGAGCTGACTAAGCACGAACTGGTAGGTCATTGAAGCTACTGCAACTAGCAAACGAGTTGGTGGCACAAACAACGGCTCCTCCTGTTGGCTAAATATTAATTTGGAAGGCGTTGCATTTGATTGTGGCTGCATTCTCGGTCTTGATCGCCTGAGAGCTGAACGACAATACCACCCATACACTTGTGCTTTCAAGAACACATGTTCTGGCTTTTTTTCACTGTCTGCTTTGTCCCCTACTGAACATCAACTAAGGCACTATTGGACATGAACGCGAACGATGAACTCACAGCACGTGCTGCAAAGATGGTCGCTCTGCTTAATCTTTGTCATTGCTCATCTCAAAGCTGTTCCAAAACAACATGAAAGAAATTCCATTTGAGGTCTGCACCTTCTTCAGATCATCTATGTCACCAACCGCTCCAGTGATTTTGAAGGCGTTGCAGATGAACTCGAAGCCGCCATTGTCGTCCTGCAAGGTCAACAGTCGAGACATTCAAACTCAACCCTTTCCAACCGTGTGCTACTCGCATTTACTTACCAAAGGGCACAGCAAAGGAACAAGAGCATGGCAGAAAATGATACAAAGTCTTTAGTCTAAATCCTCTTTATCAAATTGAGGAAGATTACTAGAATATATATTTTATGAATCCTGAGGAATGAACGAACCTGCAATCTTCTCCCTAAAAGTCCTGAACCCGTCCAAGTTCGTAGCATAACAGTGTATTATCTTGCACAGTGGACTTGCCCTTCATCACGCTTTATGTTGCGGGAAAAGAGCATGAACCTGAACGAACGGCGATAATAATCTTCAACGGAACTGTCCGAAAGTCATCAGTGCACTGCTTTGGTCAGAGCAACGACTTTGCTGAAACAACATGTTTTTACACAGTCATTGAATGCACTTCTCTGCAGTCCTTGCGGATTTGTCTCACCCAAACAGCTGGTGGTGCAGTCCCAGTACCACCTTGCAGGGAGGAGGTATGGATGCTTGTATTGCTTTTTCGTGATTGTCCATGTATTTATATATAAATCTCAACAAGTTTATTCCCACCTCCTCTTTGGAACAGCGTGTGCAAAACAGAACCAAACACGAAAGAGAAACTGTTTCTGAAACACCGTCCTGATGCTGGCAAAGGAATATTCTGGCAAGGAATAAGACGAGGGGATGACAGCCCATTTCCAGTCTGTGCCGGTGAAGATGGGTGGCAAACCAAATGTGACGGCATTTTTGTTGATGACCCCGCCCACGTTCTTCTCCGCAATCATTTTTGCACCTCCGTCTGTCTCCACATTCTGCACCAAAGAGAAGCCTTGCTTCGCGATGTTCTCGAGGGGAGCCCTGGCCGCTGCATTTTCCACACGCGAAGGCAGCCCGGGGCATTGCATAACTGCAAAGGGGTCAAAGTTGTCCCTCTTCCGCATGAGGCTCTCCAAAGCCTGCTTGGTGGTGTAAATGTCGCCGCCGAAGTAGTTGTAGAACATCTCTGCCAAGTCTGTATCCATGCCCCAATTATCCTTCAGCATCTTCTTCATGTCGGACTGTGGCACTTCACCGATGATAATGATGTTGCCGATGTTCCGGAGGTCTAACCCTGCAGCTTGCAGGCGGAAGGGATACCCAAACTCTGAGGAGATGAGGACTATGCTTGACAGCATCCCTTGCTTTGTCCATTGTGTCATCGCGGCCAAAGCTGACTTCACTTCGCGGCTCTCCTGACCATCCTGGGCATTTGTCAGCCCGGGTAGTGCAAGGTTTGCCTCGTCCACCACAATTGCAGGTTTTTTGGATGTTCTGCCCACGATCCGTAGAAATTCATCCAGTGCAAACCTAACCCTTTTCCTTTTGTCTGCAGCAAAACTAACAACATCCCTCACATAGTTGGCGATGGGAGCCGCTGCAGGACCGAGGCCTTCAAAAGCCGTAAAAGCTGCAGCCAAAATCACTGAAAGTGCAGGAATGAATGGCTTGAACTCTTCTTCAGTGGTCATGTTCTCCAAGGTACTGTTACCAGTAGCAACTTGTAGCAACACCTCCAGCAAATTTTCTCCAGGATGGTTTCTGATGTCCTCTGAGAGGACCATCACGTTGGAACCACACCTTTGCAAAGCAGTTTTTTTGAGAAATGGTTTTCCTAAGTTCTTGCCCCCCAAGACCAGTGTCGTATCGAAGCCGCGGCCTCGTCGTGGTTCAGTCGATTCCAATGGCGGCGCCAGGATCCATGGGGCCATCCGCGGCTGCCAGCCCTTCCAATACTGCCAGCCCTTCGGAAGCGGAGTCTGTTCGGACGGTCACTGCAGCTGTAGCAGGGTGGTCCCAGCGACAGGACCGGGTGCTGCACCAAAGCGTGGCCAGGGCACCTCGCGACGGATCTGCCACGAAAGACCTGGACCCTTCAAGGAGACTATCCCAGTGGTAGGAGACGGTGCACGAGTACCTACCGTTCCGTTGAAAGGGTCCAGTCATGTCAAGTCCCAATTCCTGGTGTACATCTGGAACACTCGGCATCGGACGGTCCGAGAGCAATGAATAATGATGAACAAGTCCAATCGTCATGTCATGCCATTTGTGGTGAATCTGTTCTTACATGTTTGACGAAATCAGTCCTCCGTGTTCAACACGTCTGCCACAGGCCTGTCCGACATATACACCGGTGCCTGCGCTCCTTCAAAGGCAAAGACCGCAGCATTGCGCATCTCGGGCGAGGTCGCAGCCCCGGCTCTAGTCGCCTTCGAAAAGGCTGGAAGGTGAGGCTGCGCCGAATGGGGAGGCGAGGCGAGGCGGAGGGAGAGAACAAACATATTATTAGAATTCACCAGAAAGTACGTTTCAGCATGTTTCAGCGGTTAACATTTTTAGGATCCAAACAGTTGAGATCAGTTGAGCTGGCTCAGCCAGGGAGGACGTGACCAAGAAGTCATGGAGAACAAACGCAATCCTGAAAAAAGCTTTGGATGGAGAACACGTTCTGACTACAGCTAGAATTCATCACATCCAATTCCAATTGTAACCTGGTTTCTGACATGTTCTGACCATTTCTATTTCAACTCCATTTTCTCTTCGCCACCGGCATCCAAATCCGCGGGCCTCCAAGAGGCCCAGGGACAGCGACACCTCTGCACGTCCAAGGCCACAAGCGCGAACCTCAAAGAACAGGGGATAGCGGGTGCAAAGTAAATGGCATAAAACCAACAAACGTCTTTTTATGTGGGGAAAAACACTGTAAACCACCGATTTTGTGCCATCTACTCCGAAACCATTGTAAACAAATGAAGCACAATCCCAATATGGGGTGCCCATTGAGTGTATTTCGGGGTGGCACAGTGTTTTTGGGATGTTTTCGGGTCAAGGGTAAGGGGTTTGGAGATTTGAGAGCGACACAAATATAGGCTCTAACATGACATGATCATGCTCTTTCTCTGACATCTTTGCAACACAGTCAATGTTGTCGCATCTTTGCCTCAGTTCATGCTTGACTGAGCTCGTGCTCTTCATATTCGAACACCTACTGAGCTCGTGCTGCACCGCATTCGTCTCACCTCCGAGGTGCAGCACTCCGATAGGCAGGAAGGTGAGGCAGTACGCGGAGCAAAGGCCTCAGCACAAGGGATGAGACCTGGAGACTCTTCAAAAGGGAATACACCATTGCGGCACAATGGATACACTTTGCAAAATGGTACATAGGCCTATATATAGGTACACCCTCCAAAACAAAGAGAACAAATTAATACATGGTAAACTACATTAATTAAAATATAACTGCATATATAGTAGTGAATATAGTAATACCATGTTATACATATTTGTTGCCGTTTTTGGCCTCAGCACCATGGAAAGAACCTCAACAGACGTGGCCCAGGTCTCACCCCCCCCCACGTGGCCCAGGGCGACCTCCGAGCGGCATCCGCTCCAGCACCCGGAGACAGTACCACCAGGTCTGTGGCGCTGCTCCAAGCGCCATGGCGCCAAAGCAGCCGATGAGGTCCCAAGCGATGAGCGGCTCGGTCCACCTGAGAAGAGAAGGGGCTTGGCTTTGGACACCGTCCGCGCGTCGATACGGCCTCGAAAGCGGGGAAGCACATGGAGTTGGAGATGTTGGACGTCGATACGGCCAGAGTTTCCAACTTTCCAACCTGCCTTAATTGTTCGGCATTTGCTGGCATCTGAAATTTTGAACCACAAACAACATTCTTCTGATCTGTTCCAGGTCAGGGTCCTAAGCTCCTCGTGCATGTATATTGCGCATATGCTTTGCCTTGCAAGTGTGTATTGAACAAACGGCCACCTTTGAAATGCGCGCTCCCTCTCGTGCTTCTTGCCCTCACCACCCAGCCACAGCGCGAGGCAGCGGCGCCAGGCGCCTTCTGCCGCCCAGGTGCACAGCAAAGCGTTCGCCGGCGACAGCGGCACGCCGGGCTGCGCGCGCAGTCTAGAGAGCGCAAGCCTGGCGATGGAGATGAGTCCCCAATTCAGGCTGAAGGAATTACACAAGTCCCCCACACCTGCGAAGAATGCTTAAGAGAAACAGGAAAACATATGGAAATTTCAAGAATTCCTACGTCACCTGGAAGTACAAAACAAAATTGGAAGTGGGTTCTTCTCTTATTGATTCATTTAGGCTTTTTGATGCGGTTTGGTTTAAAAAAAAAACCAAAGGAAACACAGCTCCTGTCTTGGACTTTGCTGCTTGCCTCCAGCTGTCTCGGGTCGTCGCGGCCGCACGGACTTCATGTCTCTCTTGGAGGCTCTGTGCCTGCATCCTGGGATATATATATATATATATGACGAAGGTGTTGGCATGATTAGGCCAAAGCTCTTCTGTGGAAGGCGCCAAGGATTCCACATGGATCTGGATGGAAAAAATGATCCACTTGATGATTGGTTATATTGGTTCTTCTCTAACTGGTTTCTAGGCTAGGCCATACCCCTCTCTAGGAACACCTAAATACCACTTGTGCTTTGGTCTCTTCCATTGAATCTTCAGTCTGGCCATCTGACCTGATCACCATTCAAAGGCCCTGTCAGGCGCTGCCAACACGAAGGCAACAAAAATCTTATGGTCTTACGGATTGAAGGTAGGGACCCAGCGGTTGCGGAGCTCGAGATCTGGAATTCGGAATTTAACATCCTGGAGGTCTTCCAGGTGGGACTTCTTAGTCCAACCAAATAAGACCTCTAAAAGACCTGACAGCGAAATCTACAGTATCAAGATCTATAGTCACTATAGTCATCAGTGTGCACTTCATGCCCTCGCTCCAGGGTCTCTAGTCACTAGTCCCCGAATCTACGGCGATGACTGCTCGAGCGATGGCTTGGCATCCAGTTTTGCTTGGCAAGTAAGACTTGAGGCCAGGGGAGAGGTCGAAAGCTAGCCGAATCGCACCGGATGTACTAGTTACATAGTCGGCAAAGCATGTAGGGATGACATGTTTTGGGAGGAAGGTTGCTATGCACATACTTTGCGCTAAAGAATGTAAATGTGACATCGCTGACTGGGAAGGGTACATTGGAACAACCCGGGTGCACTCGTTGGCAGGCACGAAGATGCGTGATCGGCAAATCTGGGGGGTAAATTTACCCTCCGCTTTTGTATGCCTTGAGTCGGAAAGAGGTGTAAGCATTTCTGACATCATACGGACTGCACATACACTAGGGCGTCCGTAGTGTAGGAGAAGCACGGGTAAAAGGTATATGGAATAGAGTGTCTTGAGGAAATAGCCGGTGTATGGTTATTGCAAATCTGGGGGGTAAATTTACCCCCCGCTTATGTATGCCTTGCGCTGGAAAGAGGGGTAAGCATTTCCGGCATCACAAGGACTGTGCATGGGGGTAAATTTACCCCCCGCTTATGTATGCCTTGAGCCGGAACGAGGGGTAAGCATCACAAGGACTATGCATACACTAGGGCGTCCGTAGTGTAGGATAAGCACTGGTAAAAGGTATCAAGAATAGAGTGTCTTGAGGAAATAGCCGGTGTATGGTTATAGCAAGCCTGGGGGGTAAATTTACCACCCGCTTATGCATGCATTAGGTTAGAAATAGGGGTAAACAACTTGTAACGGTGAAGTACAAGTCCTATGCAGCAAGCAGCAGCCAGCAGCAGCAGCAGCCGCCTGCAGCCAGCAGCCAGCAGCAACCACCAACCAGCAGCCAGCCAGCAGCACCACGCAGCAGCAGCGCAGCATCAAGCCGCAGCAGCAGCAGCACCACCGGCAGCAAGCAGCAAGCAGCAGCAGCAAGCAGCAAGCAGCAAGCAGCAGTAGCAGCGGCGTCGTCAGCAACAGCAGCAGCAGCACCAAGCTGCAACAAGTAGCAAAGCAGCAGCTACAAAAGCGGCAACCAGCGGCAGCAGCAAACAGCAGCAGCAAGCAGCAGAGCGGCAGCAGCAGCAGCAGCACCCTTTACACCAAGCCACCGTTACACCCAACCAACCACGTTCACAGGTTCAACCAACCCCCTACACGGCGCAGCTGGGAGTTGAACCGCGGGGGGGGGGGTTAGCTTGATATATCAATCTTTAAGGCACGCAGCCCCTCCCACCACAACATTGCTAAAGCAAAGAAGAACTCAGCTAGCATGCTAGCTTTCGTGATTTTGACTGTACGACTCCCGGAAGATGAACGCGACCTCTACCAAAACATATGCAACGGAACACAGTTGAGAGTCTGGTTGTGCATGCAAGGACCCTGCATCCTGTTGTTCCATGATACCATTTCGACTTTTCACTCCAAGGATCACTCCAAGGAGATGCCAACTTTTCATCCAAAGCCCGCAATCTGCTAAGGCGCTACTGAGCGTGACATATCCTGGGCTCGCAAACGACACGCTTCTTTAAGGGCTTTCGATGGCGTCCTTGAACCACAAAGCCACTGGCCCGTGAAGTATGTAGCGTATCTTCGAGGAGGGTATCTCAGCCTCGTGACATATCCCCGGCGTGTCATGTGAGTCATGTGGTATAGTAGTGAAGAGATGTACACCCTGGAAGACTAACATGGACCTGAAAACCACTGGTTGGTAGAGGAAAACACTTTTCTAGGGAGCCATTGTCAGGGTCTATGTTAGATTCGGGAGTGTATCGAGTTTGTCTTGTTGTTTCCAGGCTCCACATCATCAGACTCTGGTCATCACGCCTCCGTCAGCTGACTCCATGCAGTTGACGACCTGGCCTAAAGACATCCAACTGGGTTTAGGCCTGGAGCCAAGCGCATCTACGGGCCACAACAGCCGAATGGCAACACGAAACACCGCCCTGGTGTTACGTACCAAACACGTTTTTGTATGTTTTTGTCATTTTTTGACAGGTCCTTACTATAGCCATTGTGGTGTGAAAAAAACATTGAAAACGATGTTTGCCTCCAAAAGCCTCAAGAGTTGATACTTTCAGGTTTCGACCCTCATTGACCTCGGATCGTTATTCAGAGGTGCTTGATGCCGAGAGGCTCGAGGCATCCACGCCTCAGGGACGGATGCGATTGATTCAGGTGGGACGGCATTGGGATGCCCAGACTGTGTCCGGATGTAAGGCAACGTGATGAGGAAGCTCTGTCAATTGTCCATTAAAGATGGAAGTGGCTGACAAGGGCCGTGCCCGCTTGCCGAAGTCTGAGACATCGGCAGCTGAGCTTTCAAAGCCCCCAGTGACAGGTGGAATCTATTGCATTGCTCTGTTTGAAGCTGTCACGGTCCACCTGGGGGAAGGCAAGTCAGTCCAAGAAACGTATGTTCTGGCTGCTCATCTTGGCCATCATCCGTGTCACTTCCTCCCAGTAAGCACCCCGCGCTGCATCGCGCGTGGCGGCGCGGTGTAGGTTGGCGTCTTCTGCTGCGGTTGGCAGCTGCATGGAGGCTGCGGCCAGCAATGCCAGGGCAGAGGTCCAAGAAAAGGTGCTAGAAGAAGCGTTGGCAGTCGAAGAGATGCTGATAGAGTCTGGACGGAAAGCTTGAAGACCTCAGGTACTGCAAGATGTCTTGACATGTTCCTGAGGTCCGACTACGAACTGAGACATATCCAGAGAGATACTGCTTATACAACCATGAATCATTTCAGGGAGTGTAAATGAACTGTAAACAATGCCAAAGTCTAGACCTTTGTGAGGTCTGGTCATGGATTTTTGTCACGTTTGGATTCTTTTTTCTCGCACCTCGTGAGACACCCAAGAGGCCCAGAGTTTGAATACGAGAAGGCCATAAACTCGTGGGGTGGTGAATGATCCCAACTCCAGGTCACGACCCTGGTCGTCACCAGGCGTCACGACCCTGGTCGTCCTTCTCTACTTCTTCGGATCCTTTGAACCCTTGAACCATCTTGAACCCCCTCATTTCGGAAGCAGGTCTGATATGGTGCGGTCAGTCAAGCTGAGCGTCTCAAAAAGCCCAGCAAGGAAAATGCCACGCGCCAGGAGCCCAGCGACCGCTGATGCCCCACGCAACTGCCTGGTGACCGTAAGCGTAAGCGTAGTACCGTAAATGCGTTGGAGAGGAGAGGTGACATCATTTTAGTAATAAGCATCAACAGGTGGTCAGAAATGCCGAAACCACTCCAAATCGGGACTTCTGAGTGGTGACCGTCCGTTCCATCCGTTCCGCACGCCTGCTTCCGTGTCTCCCAGGCCCGTCAGGCGATGCAACATTCTGACTAGCAAGATGATGCATACTGCTATGGAGGCCCTATATACTCCCAAGCCAGAACATCACCCCATCTACATACTGCACTGCAAAACTGCACTCAGGTTTTGCCACACATTCAGCCAAGTAGAATAGTGAGTCTGGGGTCATTCTCCGGAGCAAATTGCGGAGCAAATTGCCGAGCAAAGGCCTACGAGAGATGAGGCCATTCAACCACTGCGGCCCATCAGCAGCCCCTGCCTATCCCCGCATTGATGGCAATGCCGCTGACCTCCGTTCCAGCCATTGCACTGGCCACAAGCGCTTGCAAGCCTTGTGCCCACAGCACCTTTTGGCGTGTGCCCCAAGAGACATTCACAGCATCCAAGTTTGTAAACAAGTTCTTGCCTTTGGTGGTCTAGTGTTTGCCCATACCTCGTATCAACTCCATTTGGGCGAAACATTGACGATCGAATTGCAATAGAGGTAGGTTCCCCACTGGCACTGGGGCTGGGACAATTGCAAAACCAAAGATATGGGCTACGGCTATGGCGGCTATGAACACGTCCCCTATCCCGCCCCGCAACAACAACAAATACGTGTTTTTCAATAAACACCTTGGCAGAGTGCACGATGTAGAGGAACGCTTCCACATTTCCACTCCTCTATCTTCTTGTAGATCCATTTTCCCTCTCTCTCTCTCTATTGGGTTGGAGGCTGGAGGCCAGCGCTATTAGGTTGGAGGCCAGCGCTAGTAGGCTCTCTCTGTCTCTCTCCTCTCTCGCTCGCTCTCTCTTCTCCCCCTCTTTCCAGCCCGTTTCCGGACTGCGCGGCACGCTCTGCGCATAGCAGGCCACGGTGATCCCCACGGTGGCCGCATCAGATCGCCGCCGTGGGGCAAAGCGCTCCAAGGCTTGCTGCCAGTGGCCAGTGGCCAAATCCTTGGGCAGTGTGGCTCTTCTGGAGCAATAACGATGAAGGTGTGGGTCTTCTGTGGAATCTTGGTGAATAACATCTCCATTTCACTTGTCAACAAAAAACTTGTTATATAGTGTATGCAATATATGTCTATATATATGGGTTTATCAATCAGGCTCCTACATTAGGTCCATGAGAGTGGCTGTCAGCCATGAAAGTGGAGGGGCTGTCTGATCGCCGCGCTCCGCGGGCCCATGCGAAGGAACGGATTCGGGTCGATTCCCCCCGTCCCGTCGGGGAGGACGTCTGTTGGACCTCACCCGCTGGAGGCCTTGGTGCCAAGCTCCTGCTTCTGAAGGTGTGAAGTCCAACAAAACGCTTCTGAGAAGGCATGAACATAGCTCCAATGTTGTGATTGGTATACCTATATCAATGTATATATATATATATTATCAGAATACCAGGCGTGCAATGAAAGGAAATGCAATGAGCTGAAATATACAGTATATATAATATGATGGATACTATTCTAATCTATATATACATCTCTTACAGGAACAAGGTTACATTGCAGGACACTGTCAACTCCTCGCGACCCCCCTTAGTGCCCCTGGGGCCTGAAGGGGGGTGGTACACTAACATGAGGAACGCAGTTGCGGGACGTTATGGATGAAACGCGACAACAAGTGGGGGAAGAGAGAGCCCAAGCCTTGGACCATCCTCCATTGGGATGCAAAACGGTCCTGCCAATCCAGGAAATCACCCGATGATCGGATGCTTCTTTAAAGTCACCGACTAGATCTTCTTCAAAGTCACCGACCTACACATATTGGGGTACAACATGTTTGCGACCCTTCACTAATTAGCATTCGGATGAGCAAAACCCTAAAGAAAGAGCCCGTGAACGCAACGAAAGAAACTCCATTTCTACCCAGCCACTGATGCCATAGCGTTGTTGGAAGTGATGGTGGAGGGCTCTAGTGCTCCTAAAAGTGCTTTCTGAAGGATGGCAAGGCTTCCGGTCCAAACTTCCATAGCGAGAGCCGCCGTCATCGCCTCGTCGTAACAAGACGAAGAAGGGCGGCTGAAACAGCCAGAGGACTGCTCCAGAGGACTGGGGGAGATCTCTCAGATGGCTCCGCGATGCTTTCGAGGGAAGGCTCAAACATCTTCCTGACAGGTTCTCAGGACTCCTGACAGCTCAATCCACCTGGATGGAGGAAGAAAAACACCTCCACAAAAAAAAAAAACAACTGGCGGGCACGTGGGCTCTAGTTTGCAGGTCTATGTCACACCTCAATGTCCATCCTGTTTGAGAGGGTTATTGTTATTAACTGTTACTATGTTTGTCTCTGAAACAAGGATCGCCAATCAGAGCTGCAAAAAAGTTCCACGCTCGTCACGAAACCTAGCCACTGGCTCCACCAGACAAGGTGGAGGATCTTCCGAGTAGACACTCGAGTCTCGCTGTGTAAAACATATCGATAAATCCTTAAACAATCATACACACCAGACTGACCCAACGTTGTAGTTTGGACCTCTGAGTGGATCCCATGGCAAACTAGAAGTACCTCTCCGTATATAAATACCATCCCGGGCTGCCATGGGCTTTGCAACCACCAGCTGCGAATTGGCTCAGCGGCCGTGTTGTGTGAGATGATGTTCGGCTCCAATCGGCACTGCTGCGCTGTCACCAAGAGCACTAGAGCAGTTGGCCACTGCAGCAGCGGACGCTTGCACACAGCACTGAGGCAAGTGCCATAGGAAGCAATGTCTGGCAGAAGCGCCACTTGCAAGACCTGCTGCGTGGACAAGTTGAGGTGGATTTCGGGTGTGGGAGGTGCACATAACAGCTAAGAGAAGGCTGGCGAGCACTCAATCAAACATCAAGGCAAGCAAGAATGCAAACTTTAATAAGTGTGAGCGTAATGAAACAATTCAAGACTCTGAAAAAAAAGCAAACTGGCCAAAGTAGCTTAGTATCTATATATACCGTCTATAGGCCGGGGAATTTTCCTCATCTCAAATTGGGGCTGATTGGGCGACCGACCAACTTACAACAATTCAGGGTAAGGAGGTCGAAGGTTGTGGTGGGATTTTTGTCTTTAATAGGGCTCACCAAGGTGAACCCCTCCATACCATCCAGGCACCCTCCAGACCTTTGAGGTGGTGTTTAAAGACTTTCAATGTCGAGGCCGCGTTTGACTTGGATGCACGGTTAAGCCTGACTCCTCCGGGGCCTCTTGCAGCAAAGCACCGGCCAACGCCCAGCGTCCGGCTTTTTCTGAAGCTGAGATGGCCTCGAGGAACAAACAAGGCTGAGATGTCTGGGGCAGTGGCGTTGGCAGAAATGAACCGTAACCGAAGGTGAACAATGCATTGGCCGAAAGTTGCTCTTGGACCTCAGTTTGAAGAGAGCCCGCTTCTCTGAAACAGTTTGTTCTGGCTTGCTGGAACACAAAGAGGCAAAGAGAGAGAGAGAGAGAGAAAAGTACTCTTCGGAAGAGTTACAAAGATGGATCAGTAGCTCCAGGAATAGATCAGTCATAGAAATGAATCTCCCGCACATTCCCGCACCATCCAATAGTTTAGTATTTACAGTAATCATGTTAAATCTTCAAAGGGAGCCAATTTGGTGTATACCTGGAAATCCTTGACAGCAACCCTCGCAAAAGCCCCCATAAGAATTTCTTTCGTTCTTTCAAGCCCCCAAACCGAACTTCTGGCTCAAACTTCAAGTCAACCCTTTCTTTGGCCAACCGCGTTGGGCCAAGGAGTCCGATTTGTAGAGGATGTGATCATTGTGATTGTGAACTTTCCACAGTGGCCACTCGACTGAAACGAAGCCACCGCGTTGTAGAGCTGCACATCCACACGCGTACATGCCGAGCGCAGTGCGTGAAGTACGAGGAGGGCGTCGGCCCAACGGCTCCGGCGCGCCAAGCTGCGAATTTGAGAGGTGCCTGGCTCGAGGGTGAGCCAAACTCCAAGCTTGATCCCTTCTCCAAACTCCAAGCTCGACCTTCACGAACACACATCATCACATCATGTGGGTTCGGAGGGGAATTCTGTGTTCCTGTTGACATGAAGGTGAAGGGGTTACACTGGTCTGATAAATTGCGTGGTCTAGGAAGCCTGAAGGAGCACCAGCCATCCAGCAATATCCAGCACGTCACAGGGTGCAAAATCACAAGAATTGGAAGATAGCATTGCTATGTAAACTGGCTCACAAACACGATTCTCACAGTCACATCATGCCCCCAAGTGATGTTCTAACCCTGATTTCACTGGTGCACCAGCTATAGTTGAACACTTGGGGCTGGGCGTCTGCTTCGCATGAGTCAACCATGACTTTGTTGTTGCAGATTTGGCCTTCTCGATGCAAATTGATGCAACATGATGAAACATCACCCGCACAGCTGCTCAGGAGATATTAGCTCTTTCTGTGAAGCCATCGAAATGTTGGCGCCTTTGTTGGAGATGGATCCCAAACAAAGATCCGATCAAGAGTGTTTGTATACATATACATAGAGAGAGGAAGAAAACGATGTAAAACAAAAAACACCTGACACCGTTGACACCACCTGCAGGGTTCAGCAGCTTCGAGCCCCCCCCCCCCAACCAGGCGTCCGAGCCCTCTGTGAGCTGCACTGTCTTGGGCACAGAGCCGTGAGTCATCCATGGTCCATGGCTCGATGTAAGACCGGTTTTTCTGTGCTGCTTCAAGGGTCGGAGACATGAGACATGGCCTGGCAAATCCATTAAATATATGATACAATATTGCCATATACCTTGGGGGCAGGCTCCCTACTATTCATTCAAAGGGGAATATGGATGCCTCGGACCTCCGGTTCGCATCCCACCAGTCCGATTGGTTCGTGACATGCCACACCGGAGGTCGTCTCCACACCGACCGAAAAGCCCATTACACCTGGAGAAATCCCAAACCGACCTTTAAAAGACACAAATATGATGTAGATTGACATGCCAACTGAAACAAATGGCCAACAGTGTTCCTGATAGAATTCAAATGAATTCAGCTATGATAGCTTCAGAATCTGCTTGGTCTGTGATGACATGCATGTGACATTAAGTTTGATCGCTGCCAATCACAAGTTGCACCAAACCAACACCATAGAGAACACAGGGTTGTTCGGTTGTTCTTAGCAAACTTGTTGGGGATTCCAGGATTCCCTTTTGATTTGTCTGCGGTTCCTTCCAGTTCCTTGTGTTTTGCTTGTGGGAGACGCACATCCTGGGACATTCTTGAACTTCGTGAGGGCACCTTCCCAACTCTGGGCTCCATCCTTCGTGTTCGGATGCTGTGGTCGACCATGAATCTTCGTTGGTCGATTTCTTCTACCCGTTGCGCTTGGATCCCTATAGTTTGGAGTCACAGCCGAATGAGTCAATTGTTCTTCTCAATTGAATTTGGTGGGCCGCGCATGGCCGGCTTTCCCGGACAACCGCAGGTATCGCATGAATCCCGGAATGCCCTTGTAGAGTATCAGGTTGAAACACAAGGGAATGCCAGAAAGATTCATAGCTGGACGAACGCCCACCACTGGAAGTTGGCCGAGATCCGAAGATGCTTGGAAGTTGGTGCCCAGCACTGAGGACAAAGGCACATGTTGAATGAACATGCAACCATCGACAAACAAAACTATCAGTGTTTCTGTTGCTAATTTGTGTGTTTTATATGTGTTGTCTGTCAGTGTCTCACTGACTAAATTGAAATCACACTAAATTCTGTGTAGTATATATCGTGTGTGCGTGTCTACCGAGCGATTCAAGATTCTCGTGGATCGCCGCTGCAGCGTAGACATGGCTTAATATTAAGTCTTGTGAATCTAGTGACCCATACCGCCCAGATCGCCACTGAGCTGCGGGGATCGCATTTTGACCTTTAACATTCAACAGGCCATTGAATCATCCGCCCGCGGGGATTCCATTGCAAGTCCTTCACTGAGGCTAGTTCTCGAAAGCATGCCTCTACTCATGCCTCTCTCTCTCTCTATATATACATATATAGAGCTTGTGTGCGAGTCCTTCAGGGTACTCTTGCCCCAAACCAAATGTCGGCGTCTAGCAGGACACTGGGAAGATGGACCACGATGAAAGTCAAGGCTGTCTTTACTAACGATCTCGCATTCGGCTTGCTCTCTCTCTCTCTCACTCTAGTATGATCGATCCTTGAAAGGAAGGCTTCTTTGGGTTTGAGAAGGGGTAGCCCTTCTCTGATGCTCAAAACATGCCACAACATCTGTCCCCCAGGGTAGCGCAAGCTCATGGGCTCTCCAGGTTCCCAGTTCCAAAGGAGCTTTGACCTTTCGCTGGTGGGATTTGCATGGATTTGCAATCCAATCCGGCCTTTCGCGCACCGGCGCCGGAACCCCCCCGGTGGCGAGGCGGGTGAGACACGGTCTCCGCGGGAGCTGCAACGGTACATTAAGAGACATCGGGATGGGACCAGAAGCTGGACCGGCTGCAACGGTTGAAGTCAGAAATTTGATGATCAGAAGGTTGCTTCTGTCTGTCTGCGCCTGTTTGTCTCGTTGCATTCCCATTTCTCGGAAATAAGAATGTATAAGAACGAGGTTCTGTTGCCCAAAGCAGGGCAATAAATTGAAATGGACTGAGACTGAAATCCTCAATAACACTTCCACGGCACCTTGAAGGAAAGTCGTTACATTCCGAGCCATCCTGTGAGCTTCCATGTTTCTCCAAAAGGGATCTTGGTCTAAAGTCAAGAGTGATGTGGTCCATCCCTCGAACCTGGTTGGGCGTCGGCCGCGTGGGCGGCTCGTCCACCGGGACATTATGGGTCACCAAGCGAGGCACCGAGTCAACAAATGACTCCGACATCCCGACGTGTCGATGGCGTCCATGGAGCCCAAAAGGAGCCCTGAGCCCTACAGTCTGAGGACAAAACACGGCAAAACAAACATATCCCTTGCCTTAAGGCCACCAGGGGACCACCCACCTCAAAAAATATACAAAACAATTATTTTGAGGTGGTCACACCACCTCTGTTGTAAATATTTGGGGGTGTCAGACCCTCTCAAATAATTTGAGGAGTTTTTTGTTTTTATAGGACCTCCAAACTTGGAAGATTTGGAAGATGCTGAGGGGGGGAGGTCCAGGGTGATTTGTTTCCTGGGTAATTTATGATTCATTGCCATAAATCTGATCTACTATATTCTGATTCCTGAACCTCTGACCCGCAATGCCACAACATACTTGAGCTACAAAGTTCAAATCCACACAGCAATCAACTCACAAAATTATTTTGGAGGTGGTCTGTGACCCTCCCCCCTCTAAAATCATTGTCTGCTTGCCAGAGACATTGTCTATTTCCAGGAATTCCCTTATTGCATTGTCATAACTATATTGCTAGGTGGTCACCTTTTGATGTTGAAATTATGTTGACAACCTTGACCTTTTATTTGTATTTATTTTGCACCCCGCACCTGGCTGAAACATTTAGGGGTCGTAATTATTCTGTGAAAATTATTTTGGAGGGTCACCCCCACCTCCAAATAATTAACCAAGGCATAGGTTATAAATATATACCTGCTTTGCCCCCCTCCCTCACACCCAACTTCATTGTGTACAACCTCACTGACCAAGGTGAAGGGGGGCCAAGCAATGGCCTTTTCCTGAAGGCTCCGCAAACGCCAAGAGTTAGCCCAGCTGGTCGTCGCTGGGTGCAAAGCGGGATAAAAAGTGGCTCACTCGTGACATGTTCAGGAGCGTCATGTGCCATCACTGGTACTGTGTTCAATCTGAACTGAGCAATGTCACTGGATAAATGTATCACGTGTTTATTATTAAAAAATATTGAACATGGGAATGTGAACGAACCTGACCTGCAGTCCACCGAACCAACACATGCGTCAGGTGGCAACATGACCGCAGGAAAATTATCGTCTCATCAGCACCAGCAAGGGCGGCTGTCTTCACTGGCAAATTTTGCCATGACATGGGTGCGACGGGTGTGGGTCAAGACCTGAATGCAGTTGCTCTGCTCCATCGTCGATCCATACCCCTTTTTCTTTGAGTTTTTTTTTGCAGCGCTCCCCTAGCAAATAGATCATTTGTATAGAATCATTGATTCCTCAACTGCACTTTAGAGCTCAAAGAAAAACAGGGCAAACGCTCCTGGCGGTGGGCTCTGATAGGTTCTTGCATGATCAAAACGTAGGACACAAAGCACCGGCCAAAGCGTCGCTCTCGGAATCTGTAGAGGGTATCCATGTGGCAAACATGACATGGGAAGGGTCTAGAATGTTGTTCTTCCAAGGTGAATGTGACTAAAAGTGCCTCAAAATTGATCGAAGATATTTCCACTCAGCACAAAATCTGGCCATGTCCACCGACCACGTGTGGCCCCCATTTGCAAATTTAAGTCTGCGGCAGTCACTTAATAACCAGGTACAAGTAACAATACTTATTGGAATATTGCCAGGCATAAGTAATGACTAAGTAAGAATAATATGGCCAGTAATTGTTACAATGTATACTCAACTATATATATATATACTTAATTACCAGATATGCGTAATATGACGAGGCCAGACCTCACGCCCAGTCTACGGCAGCCGCGCCGAGCTGGAGGATGATGGTGGCGCCAACCCTTGCGGCCCATCCGCAGTGGCCTGGAGCCGATGGTTTCGCCTGCGGTATATGGAACGCTTGAACACAGAAAAACAGAAAGGTTAGGGAGACGGGTTGGTTCTTTTCACCTGCTTCTATGAGACGGGTTGGTTCAAGCCCATCTTGTTGGGACTCTCACACTGTAATCTGAAACTACCAGCTCAGAAAGTGGAGCCCTAGTACTCAACACATTAGAATTTAGGCTTTACTAGGCACAAACCAACATCTAGTGCATTGCTCTGCTTTTGATTCTTGCCGCGCATCCTTCACCTCCAAAGGCTATATAATTGTATATATATAATTGACTACAATTTTACTATATAATTGATTTTCAAGTGTCACATGACATGAGGAATTGTCAATTTGTGCCGATGCTCCCCTACCCACAAAGGTAATCCACCAAAACTCCATGTTCATATTATCTATTTTTGTGAAGGTTGCCTTTGACCATTTTGCGCACGTGCTCAGAAGTTCCAAATCCCAAGAAAGCAGCAGCCAGTGCTAAGTGCAGTGCCCACCCCCACTCAAATACTAAACTAAAACTGAACGCATCTATAAACACCACCCTCAGGAGGTCCTAGGCCCAACAAAAGTCAATGGTGGGCCCAAATTGTCCAGCCCTGTGCTCTCATGTTTCGTTTATGTTTCCGTCCATCCCCAGTCTATGGCAAACTCCTGGCTACTCACCGATCGCCAATCACATCGCTCGTTCGCTCGTTCCAAAGTCCCTCACCCATCCGTAGCGAAACTCGCACAAGAAACCACCCGCGCAGGCCTAAAACGTCTCATCTTCGACCTGCTGAAGTGCACCTCAACCACTCCAGCACACTCAACCACGCGGCTGCCCATGCAGAGTGCCCTCTCTGAGTCTCTTGGAAACCAAACATCAAAAACACAGCACACCATAGAACACCTGCACACGCAGCATAATACACGTGCACTGTGCACTATTCTTGCGCATAGAATGTCCAGTGTCCTCAGGTCCTTGTTATTCCAGGTTCTCCCCTCGGCACATGCCCAGATCTGCACTACACGCAGTTCACCCGATATGGGCGTGCCCCCCAAGGAAATCCAGGACACAGGTCCTTGTCTTAGTCTATGTTTCCCTATTTAGCCACAGCCATCATCTCACCACATCACAACATCACATCTCTCGCATCTCGCACCTCATCACTAACCTGACACTTCACCACAGCATCGCCACATCAGCCTCAGCAGCACAGCACCACACATATGCACGGCCACACATATGACCACTGCACACCACCGCGAATTCAGCTCGTTGAGACTCGTTCAAACGGGGCCTCTCGCTCTCGAAAGCCATCCCTTTTGGCAGCCGCTGCACGAGGATGTGAAGTTGCTGGAGGACGTCATTTGCGTGGCGTTTTTCCAGACCCAACCCCAAGCCATGAGTTGTTGCTCGCGATGAGTGCTCTTTCTCCTTTAAGCTCCTTGGACGACTTCCTGTGATCCACACATCCATGATCATCCATGTGTGAACATGTGTTTTTTTTTCAAGTTTCTCTCCACCTCATGGATCAATGACATACCCCATCACATGCTGAGATCTTGGCTGAGGTCCATCTCGAATTCCTCCTCTTCATCTTCCTCCTCACCATCTTCGCCGTAGTAATCCGAATGATCATCCACCTCCATCTCCTGGGTGTGGGCTGTGAGCTTGGAGCGGACTCAAGGGTTACGAAACAATGGTGGTGGATGGATTCAAACAAAGCCCAATCAAACTTAGACACGTGGCACCAACCATATCCAACCATTTGATCCTGCTTTATATACTGTGTTTATGTTGTATCTTATACTTATATATATATATATGTATTAATAATACATATCACTTGGTGCCCAATCCAACTGGGACACTTCTCACATGGCACTCCAACTTCCCAAACTCCTCAACCAACGTCTTGGCACATCTGTTCATGTTCTTTGGTCATCTTGACGCACATTAAAGCTAAACAAATGACACCACTAGAAAGCATTGAGAACCCATGAGAACCCCTAACAGTACCCTGTTTGGGAAAAAAAACCAGCCGTTTGTCGTTTATCATCTTTTTCCTGATCTTTTGACCACCTCCTCGCTGTTTGACGCACGGGTTCTGCCCGTCTCCTGCACTTCGGGTTCTGCGCGCCAGTTCACCGACTTCTGTGACGCCACAGAAGTCATGGCTTCCTCCTACGAGTAGACGACGAGGTTGGCCCCTGCTGATCATAAATGCTCGGAGCTAAGATGGCTTATGGGTGTGACACTGGGTGTGACTGACAGTAAGTCACACAATGGGTGTCACGGTGTCAAACAAGTGGACTGGCTTGAGAAAGAACCAAGGCCAGTGCTGATGTGTTTGGAGAGTGCTTTTGATCAGTGCTGTATTTGGAAATGGCGTGCTGCATTTGGACACATAATTGAATCAACATACCGTAGCATATCTCCTCCAAATCCTTTGCATGCGTCCCCTTCGCGTTGGCAGGCTCTGCAGGCTGTGGCACAACTGGGGGCGCTGATGGAGATGCTGCAGGCTCTGCTGCTTGGGCTGCCGTTACAGCGGCGGGTGCCGCGATCGGAGCCTCTGCCTCGATCCGCTGGAAAACACCGGTATCTCAGAATATCATAGAATATCAGGGTGGCCTCCAGTCATCATTTCTTGGAGCCATATCTCTGTGTGATATCAGCATATCACGGTGGCCTCCAGTCATCATGTCACTGCTCATCACACAGATGTTTCTAGCAACGACCGATTCCATCTGTGAGTCGACTTCATCCCGATGAGAACCCAGAGCGCCCACGGAGGCGCCCCCGTTCCGGCTGACCCTCTCGGTGCCTCCGAAAGGGGTTCCTTCCCTAGACATCCCCAAGAGGTCAGCCTCAACACAGCACCCCAAAGGTCAGCCTCTCCGTCCCACGACCCCAACACAAAAGAAAAGCACCGGTGACACCATCATGCGTGGGACCGCGATGGTCTTCACCCGTCTCGACTCGTGGGACGCTACGTCGCGCCAGGTCCCAGGATGTCCCAGGTCCTTCATGTCCAACGCCATCCGAATCGCCAGGACGGCCTCTTTAAAGGAGGCAGCCTTTTTGACAGGCCTAGGGAAGGGGAAGAAGACACCATGCATGTTCCATGAGTAAGTGCTACGCCTTGAGGATCCTTGAGCAGCCCTTGAAAGACATGAACAAATATAAACAAAATCAACAAATAAAAACACCAAGGAACAAGGACCCTCTCTGCAGGTCATAGGAACGTTTTCATTGGGTGAGGGCGAGGTCGTTTCTGCAGGTGTGATCACTCTGAGAGAGAATTGGAGATGTGAAAAACAGGATGGGAATGTGTTGTGAGTCTGACGTACGTACACACATACAAACACCGTCCAAACACGTAAAATGCAAAGGTACAAGCCTTGTTTTCCTTTCTTCATTGATCAATGGACTTCCGGGCAGGGGCTGGGCATACCCAGGTGCACTGGCATGGACATAATGTGTCTGTGTGCATCGTGCCGTCTCAAGGCCTCTGACTACTCTACCTGCTATGAAGCATCGTTGAATTGCCAGAATAAAAAAAGACTTCACAAATCATCAGCCCCCATTAAAACATGCCAGGTATGCCCACTTGAGGAACCATGAATCCTTGACTTGCTGCAATCAAAATCTCGTTACTCCCAAGTAAGGCATCCTGTTTGGTCTCGTCATGTAATCTTCCCCCTGCAGGGGGCCCAGGGAGTCCATAAGCACCCAACAACTCCACCCGCCTTCTTCCCCAGTGGCATCTCCTCAGTCTTGGTCCGCTCTCTTAACGGTCTCGACGCCGAGACTGGCTCCGGCTGCGGCGTGGGCGGCGTCTGTGGCGTCTGTGGCGCGCCCGGAGGTGTGGCAGGCGCCCCCAGCACCGGCGGCTCGTCGTCATGGTCACTGCCGCTGGAGTCAGGCGAGGCCAAAGAGCCAGGTATCGCAGGAGAGAAGTTGGAGGGCGAGCGGATGGCAGCATAGGAGCGGGGCTTGGGGATCACCTCCTGGGTGTCAAAACCTGAGGCTTGGATCAAGGAATTGAGGGCTGCGGGAACTGTGGGGTGATGAAATCATACAAGTTTGTCTACTAGACCCTACAAGTAGTAGAAGTGTATAAAGGATCACAGTTTCGGATAGTTTCGGTAAACAAGGTCACATTTTACAATGATTCATGATCATTCACTCAATGTCATTCAATCATTATAACCTCATCATGTCCGTTTCCCTTCTGAGGGAATGATCAACGTCGGCAAATGGAGATGCCACAAGGGTTAAACATCATACATGCCATATCTTGGGGACGTGACGTGACTAAGTACTAGACATCCTTGTCTATCCAGGTTTCCTGCGGGCCTGTGTCTAAAGAAGCGTCAGACAAAAAACAGAAGTGAATGTAGTAGCATAGACATAAACCGACTCAGTCCTCGCGCTGAGGCAACTTATCATATTCAACATCATGAATTCATGAATAACGTGCATGTCATATATATATATATGATTTGTACGACATGTTCTCATACCTGGCGACCCGTCAGGCGAGAAGAAGAGCCAATAAAACAGCTATATAAGAATGGCCACCCATCCGTTGCGACCCGTCAGGGGGCCACCCGGTTTCAACGCGATGGCATTCAAATCCACCAACATCGGCAGCTTGCACAGCCACGCGATGTCCGTGGGACGCACGTGCCCCGGTGGATTGAAGGTATGTCCGCCTTCCGAGTCCTCCGGAAGACGCGCCGGGCGTGCGATCCATGGAGCTATAGGGGTGCCCAGAAGATCCACTCACTGGATGGGACTAAACACCACCCCGTCCTGTGACTCCTGGTGTTACAGTATATATTTATAAGGTCACAGCTTATGTAGACTCTGTGCCAAGGGGGCGGCCAATTCGATCAGGTCTTCGTTTTTGGTTGCAACATGG
The DNA here is from genome assembly GCA_963970005.1 of Durusdinium trenchii. Lineage (NCBI taxonomy): Eukaryota > Dinophyceae > Suessiales > Symbiodiniaceae > Durusdinium > Durusdinium trenchii. The sequence goes on from CAXAMN010023596.1 coordinate 479,648, forward strand.
GTGTTGAGCGGCTTGGACGCTGCTTGGGTCAGGAAGCTGGCAGTGCTGGAAGCCAATAATATATTGATCATCAAACCTTCTACATGCTTCACAAAATTTCACAGAGCAATCGAAAGGTGGTAGCGGTAGATGACATGCAAAACAATTTAGCTATCCAAACATCAACTCTATTCGGGCCCTGTCGACTTTTCAAGGGCCAACCCCCTACGTGGAGGCCCCAACCTGCACTTGCAAGCCCCAAATCCAGAATACGAGGCGTCTTCGCGCCACCTGCTGATTTCACCCTTCGACCACCTGAGGCGGTCGACCCTCCACCGGACCACGGACCCACGCGTCCAGCGCATCAAAGATGGTCTTCGCTTGGTTCACCGTGAAGCCCAAGGCATCCGTCAAAGCCACGGTGAGTTCCTCGGCCACGACGGGCGTCCGCGGGGCGGAAAGCGCGGCGGGCGGCGCTCAGTGGTGTGGTCCAGGTCATTGGCTTTGAGGTGCCTACTTACAGTAGGTAATATTGGAGGTGTTTAGCTGGCCACCACCCTGCAATAGGAGACAAACAAATCATTGAATGACATTGAATCTTACAGTGGTCCCTTCATGAAATTCCAGCAATTGTAGAGAAGATTCATCTCGCTGTGAGGCGAGATATATACATCGCTCTCCCTATCGCAAACCGCTTGGTATTGCTAGGCTTCCTCCCATCTTTGAGCTGTTAAGAGAATGGTACACCCTGCGATCCCTACAACGCCTCGCCGGGTTTCGACCTGGGAACCCATGACCTGCCAACGACCGGCTCCAGCACCCAACGACACCACGACCAGAACGCGGTCCCCGAACCACCGGGGTTTCCGCACGTGTTTCCACCCACCGGTGGCATCGCGTTTCTTGACCAACAAAATATCTTCCAAAGTAACATAGACTGAAAAGTCACATAGACCCTGACGTCCTGGCCCCATGGAAGAGTATTTTCCTCTACCAACCGGTTTTCAGGGTCCATGTTAGTCTTCCAGGGCGTATCGTATAAGGATTTCTTAGGTTCACTTAGGTTCTGGTTCGGAAATAAGTTGACTTAGGTTGACAAATGCAGTTTTCTGGGTTTGAAAAGGATTGAAACATTCCCAATAGATTGAACCAACATAAGTTGAACCATCTGTTTTGGGGCACATTGAGCCATTCCCGATGCTTGCGGGTGAGGCCTGTGGGCGAGCTCTCACCGTTCTTTTTTGCCGCCCAGCTCATGCCGTATTGGTGGAGTAGATATGCGAAAATCAAACAACATCAAACATCACAACAAGCATAACGTTCAACATTATAGGTACTTGGTCATGTGATTCTTTAAATCATACTCTATCTACTCCAGGATGGTTGTAAATACACCATTGTTGCACCATGCTGTTGCACCCAGAACGGATTCCACGGATCCTTTCTGTTCCACGGATCAACAGGTCCATGATCTCCAGCTCTGCGTCCCGAGCCGAGCCCCCCACGAGTCTCGCGGACCCAAGCGTCGCTGATGATCATCCGATCCGACCGTTCGAGCGTGCCCTTGATGCAATTCGTCAGCCTCACCCACAAATCCTCCACGGTTGAAGAGGCGGCCCTAGGATACTAAACATCCCTAAGGAGACTTCATGATACTTCCCTCTTGAACTGTCATACTCTCAAGGCCTATATTCAATAAATTAATGGATTCATGCCAGTGCATCACACACACCCATCTCCAAAACCCATGGATTCATCGTGAGCTTGATGATTGCCATGGATCATGACAACTTTTGGAGGCTCTTCAGTCTTTTCAAGGGCGAAACCAAAAATAGGCCTCCTACTTGGTGTCGGCTACTAATTGCCGCCACAAAGGGCCGTTCCACCCCACGGCGCCGCCGGTGTCCTCAGGATTGGGTTCCGCCGTGCCGGCAAGCTTCACCAGCCTGTGAATCGGTGCGCTTCGCGGGGCGTGGTCCGGCGTTCGGTCAAACGGAGAATCGGTGGGACGTCCGGCTAGGTCCGAAGGTTTCCGAAGTCCGGTGCCCAGGCTCAGCACCTCTATTTTTTAGGGCGGCCTTAAACAAAAACACCTGGGAGATCCTGGGAGGGTCGTGGATGGTCCCGGCTGGCAAGACTAAACTAATCAGCAAGCAAAAAAAAAAGAAGAATGCATTGATGCATGCGTTAAGGTCACGCGCGACCTTCCTCCTCGCCTGGCCCGGAAGATCGCCAAAATGCCTCACGGACCACGGGAGGCGCCGATGGGCAAAAACCGTCTGATGGGAGGTCTGTCTTTGGCGTGCTTTTTGGAGAACCGGATGGGAAGGTTGCATTCCCGGAAGGTTTGGAAGATCTGTCGGCTTACGGTTGGCTTGAGGATGAGTACTAGTTCATACTAGTTCTATATACTAGCTGGATGAGGTCCTAAGGTATGCATACATATGAAGATCTTCTTAAACGCAACACACATGACCACTGTCTGCCGAAGGGACCTAACATGACATGAGTAAACATCGATCTCTTTGTGTAATGTCGGCCGGGGGATTTCACATCATCACACACACATCATGTATATACTAGTGCTCTCCGGCGAGTCTTTAGATGAGGTTGTTGGTTGATATGTGTTTGATTCTCTCTCTCTATATACTTTAAATACATGTATATATATATATATATGTGTATACATTATATGTAAATATATATACATATATGTAGCATTCTGTAGCTAGTATTTGAATGTATTTGACATCATCGTTTGACTCTTTTGGTTTGAGGCAGGCAGGGATCCGGTTGCTCAAATCAGCTGATCATCCGATCAAATAATTTCTTCATGGCCTGTCCAAACCTTGGTGCTGAATCAGCTGCTCACATTGAGTAAAAGCTATCAGGTCTTTCACCCACTCCAAGATCTGTCTTGTGTAAACAAACTCAAGGGACGAGAAAACACGAGACGAGAAGACATGATTCGAAGGCCATGAAGCCACTTGGAAAACCCAAGAATGTCCTGGACATCGCACACTTGCTGCTTGCCCGATGTCATTAGAAAGTCTGGAGAGTGGACCAATATTGAATATCATAATGCTCGGGTGGACGAAGGACGCTAATGGGTTACGATCTCCTGGTAATCCATATCATACGTATCAACACCTTGAAAATTTTGAACTGGGATTTCGTTGGGAACCCCAACAACTCGACTTTTTTGGGCCAGTGCTTCAGAGCCCCAATTAAACACACACACACACACACATCACATGTAAACATAGATATAGACTGCAACATATTGTGAATTTCGAACCTTTCGGTCACTGAGGAACCAGTCTTGACCCACTCAGGTGTGTTCACGTCCGAAGCCACGAGTGTGCGAGGCCGCAAGGGTGGTGTAGGGTGGGTCACCCGTGACCTGAGCCATAGAAGCAGTGAGGACACTGCAGGGCGAGGCGCCCGACCGTTCGTACCAACCTTCAGGTGAGCTGTGAGTGGAAAACGCACGCGGCTGTGCGAGGGAAGGAGGATCTTTTGTTGCTACCTTTGTGTCAATCACATTGGTAGCGGAGCTACCGCTAAAGCTCCAGACAACACCTGACCCTTGTGCTTGGTTGTTGTTGACTGCATGGTTGAGTCGGTGAATACGTTGTTTGGCCGCAAGGCAGTCGACAGGTTGCACATTGTCTTGGTGGTGTTGTCACAGAGTTGTTGAGCTGCGGTTTCCAGGGAGGAAACAGCCCAATGCCACCGGAAGGTGATTCAGCTGGCTCCAGTTCCTCCACAGGAGGTTCTGGTGAGACGGACCTCACTGAATGGTCACGGAAAGTAGAGTTCCTGGCATCACTATGGCCTCCAGAACAACCACACCTGCTTGCCCCACGAGTTGCATTGCAATGTGAGGGATCAGCCTTTCAGAGAGTTGCCAGACTGGACCCAAAGAAGCTGCGTGTTGGAAACTTGGAGGGAGTGAAGGCCATCGTGGAGGCCCTTGGAGGGATTTGGGGAAAATCCCGATTGGAGGACAAGTTTGAAAGGTTTGAGCGTGCAATCTACAGCACGGTCCAAAGAGCCGACGAGACCCATGAGAGCTATCTAGCTCGGCACGATCATCAATTCGAAGAGTTGCTGAGCATGAAGCTGATGGTCACGACCAAGCACCCGACGAGCCCACCTACAATCTCGATGATTGGACCGAGGAAGAATGGATTGAGAGTCTTGCAAATGATGGTGACGAGGACGCCGCCATGATCATGGAGTATGAATCCATACTGTTGGATGCAGTGCAAGACAACGAAGATCTAGCATTGACACAATCATCATACATGGATGCCCGTCGCCGCCTGTCAGAGCGCTTCAAAAGCCGTGGGTTCTGGCCAACAAGTCAGAACAAAGGCAAAGGAAAAGGGAAAGGGGGTGAAAAAGGAAAGCGATCCCCCTACTCCTCGAAGTTTTCTGGCAATAGAAAGAGCCTCCAGCAGAGGATCATGGAGAGCAGCTGCAGGATTTGTGGCCGAAAAGGCCATTGGAAGGCTGAATGCCCGCAACGTGGATCTCAGTCGGTCCCATCGACAGCTGTTGCTCCTACACTGGTGACAGTGAATGATGAGCAGGACGCGCTGCCACTGGAGTTCATGGATTTGCCAGAGCTGACCAAAGAGACGCTCAACGCCACTCAAGAGAATACGAAACAAGTTTTGTGTGTTTGTGAATCAAGGGACACCGGTGTTCTGAGGGGTTTGTGGGAGACCAATGAAGGGGAAATCATTGATTTAGCCCACAAACACCGAGTGTGAGAATTTTGATGTCAGGACTAGCTTGCCAGAGAGTGCGTTTGCTAGCACCGCCCAATCACCTGAAGCCAAGTCGATGCATGACACCGAAGCCAGTGCATTCTCGAGCTTTTCAACTCGCGATGCCCTGGGAATCGTAGATACAGGTGCTACTAAGACCGTCATAGGAAGCGGTTTCGTAGCCAATCTCCTAGCCGCACTAAGGCCAGAGGTTCGGAAGCAGGTCCAAAGGTGTCGTTGTTCAGTGGTTTTTCGGTTTGGGAATCAAGGGACACTTGAAAGCAAGCGTGCACTCGTTGTCCCAATCGGACCGCTGAAGCTCAAGATTGCCATAGTGCCAGGCCATACACCTTTCCTGCTGTCGAATACTCTGCTCCGAGCCATCGGAGCCACCGTAGATATAGCTGGTGAAGTGATCAAAAGCACTCTCTTGAAGCGCAATATTCCAGTTCAGCTGAATGCCAAGGGTTTGTTTTTAGTTGATCTAAATGATCTGATCACACCCACCAGTCAAGATGCCGAAGCTGCACCTGCCGAGACCTTCGCCACTTTGAATTGCAAAAGCTTGCCAAGTGTCTCTGTCCAGAAGCCTGGACAAGTGCAGTCGGAAACCAAGACCATGATGAAACAGAACGTTCAGGTGAGGACAGGTCTTGTAACAAGCAGAATCCAACAGTTCGAAGCCGCCATGCCCGAATCAACAAAGACCCATACGAACACAAAGAAACCAAACGAACGTCCGAGTGTTCGCGGGGGTGAGAAAGTCTCATTCGAATCGGTTCCAGGGGGGGTCCAGCCCGGTGTCATCCGTTTTGGGTTCAAGACCGGATCTGTGCAATCACACACGTGTGACCATCCCATTCGTTCACCTGTGCCGCATCACTATCATGCCGACCTCCGAAGCAGCCGCTCTGAGTGCCCGCTTGGCACGTGTCATGGGGAAAGCAAAGAAGGAAGAAGCCCTCGATCAGCTCGAAGCCTTCAAGCTCCTATCACTGGACGAAATGAGCCAAGCCAAGATCGATTTCGGATCAGCCCATCTCGGTCGGACCTACTCGGACATGTGGGAAAAGGAGGGCAAGTATGTGAAGTGGTTCCAGGCAAGTTACTCGTCGAACAAGGTCAACCATCAGAAGTTCATCCACTACACCTCACTGAGGGTGACCTATGCCGAGCACCAACTGGGTCTGAACAGTCAAGACCTGCAGCCATCACCAAGTCAGAGGCCACTTCATCCGGCTGTCAAGAGCAAGGCCAAGGCCAAGCCGATTCAGGAAGTGACCCCGCAGGACTTGGCAGATCTTGCCGAGGACGAATCCTGGGAACCAGTTCAGGAGATCGAGATCCAGCAAGGGATCTTCACGGAGATGGCAGCCATGGACACCCGCCTTCAGACCATCGAAGGTGCGATGCAGGAGATCTTTGCCCACCTCCGGGCTTCATGAGCTCGTCATGGCTAGACTCCTTCGAGGAAGCTGATATACATGTATCGTCCATGTGCCAAAAAGATGTCAGTCCAGGTAAGACTCACAGTCTGTCCCATAAATTCCATGCACTGGTTCAGCAAATCTCAAAGGAAGCCAGTCTAGCAAGGTGTGATCCAGTGATCTCGAACGGATGCAGCCGTCTACATTTGCTGGAAGTGTTTTGTCATGAGGCCAGTGAACTGACGAAGCAAGTCCAATTGCTGGGCGGCAGAGCCAACCGTTTTGGAAGGGCGCAGGGGGACCTCAAAACCAAGGAGGGGAGAAGTGTTCTGTTTCAAATGGTGTGGAAACAAAGACCCCGTCACATATGGTTCAGTCCCACCTGTGGACCATGGAGCGCATGGAACACGTTCAATGAAATGAGATCAATCCAATTGTGTGAACATGTTCAACGAGAGAGAGAGAGAGTCACACTTGTTCGAACTTGCACTAGGAGTGGTCTTGCTTCGCATGTCACGTCAGCTAGGAAACCACATGCACTGGGAGCAGCCACGAAAATCCATCATGTTCAAGACCCCACTCCTGCAAGAGCTGTATTCATATACTCAGGAAGCCAATTTCGACATGCGTCGCGTAGGCCAGTTGACATGTCCAGAAACGAACAAACTCATACAAAAGGAGATGGCTGTAAGAACGACATCGCAAGAGATGTATGCCTCGTTGCATGGCCGGGTGTGTCGTCGAGATCATGAGCACAGACCCATTGCCGGATCCGTGACAACGCCTCTCGGGAGAATCACCGTCAGTAGCTATACAGAGAACTATCCAAGAAAGTTTGCAAGACAAGTAGCTAAGGTGATGTTGAAAGTGAAACATGAGCCATGGGTTACTGCCCTTGTAACCAGAGGAATAGATCAACCGAGTGAGGAAAGTGCATCCAAGCGGATCCGTGTGAGTTCTCCCATGCAGAAGTCCCAAGGTGGGCGACTGCCACCAACACCCCTGGAGCAATTGTCGAACGAGTGCAAGCGCCGCCGCATTGACGGCAAGACGGCCGAAGCGCAGAGTATGAACATGTCACCTCAGAGACAACTAGAAGAAATCATCAAGGACATCCAACCAATGTTGCCAAGAGTAGGGAAGACTTTTATCACAAACCACCAAATCTTGGAGAGGCTTCAAAACATGTTCCCCGAAAAAGAAATCAAGAAAGTTCAAGCATGTAAGGGATCAGATCAAACATTGCCACCGCCAAGGGATTTGGTAAAGAATGAGGCCCCATATCGTCGTGCCATCATCGTAAGCCGAATAGGGGGGGTAATCCAAGTAGAAAAGGACTGGGAATACTGGCAAGACCTGTCTCATCGGCAGCAAGTCCGCCCAGCACATCCCGCAAGAGTCAATATCACAATGTATGCATGTTTGCCCCAATCCAATTCAGAAGCATCAGGTGATTCGACCGAACAGAATATGAGTCCCGAGGCAACGGGAACAAGCATCGAGCCGCAGGAGGCAACCGTCAGCCTGCCAAGTAGTGACCAAGCACCTGTCACAGAGCTGGATCCGGATCAGACCAAAGAGACAGGAGCGAGTTCGAGTCAACTCCATACGCCGAGCTTTGACCATGGCCCAAAGTTCAAGACCATATCAGCCGAAGAAAAATCGTTCTTGCTGAAATTGCATCAGAACCTAGGACACCCTCATGGTCAAAAGCTGTGTTCAATGCTGCGTCAACAGGGGTACTCACCCCGATTGTGTCAAGCTGCCATGGACCTAAGTTGTTCCGTATGTCAGAATACTAAGGAACCCAAACATCAAAGACCTGCAACAACCAAACGTGAGCTAGACTTCAACGACTGTATTGGGATAGATGGTGTTGTATACACGAATCTGGCAGGAACCAACTTCCACTTCTATCACATCATCGACTATGGAACAAACTACCAGGTAGCATGTGCAAGCCCAGGCAAAAGCAGTGATGATGCAATAGACAAGGTGCTCAATGGATGGCTCCAATGGGGAGGGGCTCCGATTGAGATTCACACAGACTCAGGGACGGAATTCACATCGAAGGAATTTGTCACTTTTCTAGGCCAGTTCAACATCAAAGCAATAGTTACCCCACCAGGTGCACACTGGCAAATCGGAAAAGTAGAAAGACATGGTGGAATCCTACAGGAAATGCTCAAGAAGTATGAACAGGAACATCCAATAACGTCATACACCAACCTGCAGACAGCACTATCGCACTGCACTTCTGCCAAGAATGCACTGAGCCAGAAACAGGGATACTCCCCAGAAACTCTTGTTTTTGGAAAAGGCTCCAGAATTCCAGCATCAATCTCATCGGACGAGCAATTGCCATCGCACCTCCTGGCAGACGATGACACCCAGGAAGGAATCAGATTTCGAGAAAAGCTGGCATACCGCGAAGCTGCACGACGAGCTTTTCACTGTGCAGACAACAGCTCTGCGTTGCGAAGAGCTGTTCTCCGGCGAAGCTGTCCTCACCGAGGATCCTATGACAGGGGAAATTGGGTGATGCTATGGAGACAGGCTCCAACCCAACGGGGGTGGTTTGGTCCAGCCAGAGTCGTCCAACAAGAAGGTCCCCATTGTCTTTGGTGTAATCACGCAGGAAGCTTGGTAAAGATAGCCCCTGAACATGTTCGACCCGTAAGTGCCATGGAAGCCCAGCATATCCCCCGAGCTCTAAGTCCGATCGCAGGGATTGAAGGCGAAGATACACAAAATGCCAACATTCGTGAACAAGCACCCGCAACTCCACCAGAGAGCCAAGAAGATAGCAATATAATCCCACAACACGTAGGAACAGGAAACACATCGAATTCGTCAGAGGTCCAGCCAGATCAAGAGCCCTCGATTCCAGAGAGTCAAGTGTCTCCAGCGAGCCGACAAAGCGTCGAATTGCCGAGTGACCCCGGCGGTCATCAGGATGCAGTAAGTGTGCCGGTCCCAAGCGAAGCATCCGATCTCAGTGATGAACTCGTATGTGACTCCCTACTAAGTGTAGAAGATCAGGTCAACTGGTGCCAAGCCCAAATAGACTCAGAAGCCGTAGAAAGCTGAATTCCTGCTTCCCCAAGAAACAATGATGAAATGGGATGAAAACTCACCAGCAACAGATCTTATCATGATGACTACCACCACCAAGCGTGACCGAACAGAAGTAAAGATGCACCAATTGTCCACCGAAGAACAAGCTCTCTTCCGTCAAGCAAAGGAAAAGGAGATCACAAATTGGTTAAACACAGGGACGGTGAGTAAAATCTTTCGGGATCAGCTGTGTCCGGAACAGGTAATGCGTTGCCGCTGGATATGCGTATGGAAACCCCTTGATGCTGACGACCTTCAAACCGGATCAACTGAGAACGTCAGACCAGGACCAAAGACCCATAAACCGAAAGCACGTCTAGTAGTCCTTGGATATCAAGATCCCCAGTTAGACAGCATACCCCGGGACTCGCCGACACTTGGAAAGCAATCCAAAATGCTCTTGTTGCAAGCAATATCATCCATGGGATGGACTCTGAAAAGCTTCGATATCAAAGCTGCATTTTTGCAAGGCAAAACGCAGGAAGATCGAGTTCTAGGCCTGGAACCTGTTGAAGAACTTCGAAAGGCATTGAAACTTCAACCCAATCAAATCTGCAAACTCGAAAAATCAGCCTACGGTTTGATCGATGCTCCTTATTTGTGGCATAAGGAAATGGATCGGACCCTTCGTGATTTGAACTTCATTCCAGCACCCTTCGACCCATGGGCATACGTACTATACAAACCAGGACAAAGCAAAATTTCGGGTGTCCTAGGAGTTCATGTTGACGATGGACTAGGTGGAGGTTGAAGAACAAATCTCAAAGCTAGAAGCCAAATTCCCATTTGGATCAAAGAAAGTATGTCAATTCACGTTCACTGGTGTTGAGATGAACCAACAGGCAGACAAAAGTATCATCATGTCCCAATCCAAGTACGTAAGCAAGATTGAGCCAATCCACATGAATGCAAGCAGACGAACATGTCTGACGGATGAAGTGACCTCCGAAGAGAGACACTCGCTCCGTGCACTTGTGGGAAGTCTTCAGTACGCGAGCATCAACACGAGACCGGATCTTTCAAGTCGACTAAGCTACATCCAAAGTGAGATCAACAAAGCCACGGTCCAAACGTTGCACGATGCCAACCGTGTACTTCATGAAGCAAAACGATACAAAGACACATGCATCAGAATCCAACCCATCCCAATCAAGGATCTCAGATTCTTGTTATTCTCGGACGCATCATTTGCGTCGGCCAAGAGCCCAGAAAGTCACACAGGCATGATCATCTTGGCCACCCATAGGGATATAAGTGAGAACTATCAATGCCCAGTCAGCCCGTTGTCCTGGGGTTGCCGCAAGATCCAGAAAGTAGTTACGAGTACTTTGTCAGCCGAAACAACTTCGCTCCAAACAAGCTTAGACCAGCTATCTTGGATGAGACTCTATTGGGCATGGATCCAAAATCCCCAAGTCAATTGGAAACGACCACATGAGGTTTTTAAGAGTGAACCCAAACCAATCCAATCTACCACAGCCTTAGCCCAGTGTTTGCCACGATCAGTAGCTGTCACAGATTGCAAATCTTTGTATGATTTGGTTACCCGAACTGCTCAACCAAATTGCCAGGAATTCCGTACACAACTTCAAGCAAAGGCAATAAAAGATTTGCTATCCGAAGGCATTCAATTAAGATGGGTCCATACAGGAGCTCAGCTCGCTGATGCACTAACTAAGGTGATGCAAGGAACTTTCCTCCGATACACTTTGCAACAAGGCATGTATCAACTAAATGACGAACTGCAAGTGCTGAAAGAGCGAGCTGACAGCAGAACACGCCTTAGGTGGCTTGAGTCCGGGATCCCTCTAATGGGAGACCAGCAGCAAGAAGGATGATCGACACACAACCAAAGAAAAAGATTGATATAATTTTTGATGAGTGTGAATTTCGAACCTTTCGGTCACTGAGGAACCAGTCTTGACCCACTCAGGTGTGTTCACGTCCGAAGCCACGAGTGTGCGAGGCCGCAAGGGTGGTGTAGGGTGGGTCACCCGTGACCTGAGCCATAGAAGCAGTGAGGACACTGCAGGGCGAGGCGCCCGACCGTTCGTACCAACCTTCAGGTGAGCTGTGAGTGGAAAACGCACGCGGCTGTGCGAGGGAAGGAGGATCTTTTGTTGCTACCTTTGTGTCAATCACAACATATATATATATATATATATCATCCAAAGTCAAGAGAGGACCTGCCGAACATCTAGGTGCATCATGTGAACATCTAGATACAAATAGCCGCTCACTTCCCTCCAAATCTCTGCGAAAGGGGATAGGACCTCCTCCGAGAAGGAGAAGGGGTTGGACCTCCGTCCGAGGTGCAAAGCATCTGCGGGTCGAGCTCGAAGAGCGAGATGGTGCCACCACGTCCGATGTCCAACTCCTGGCGGTGCCCGGTTTCGCTTCGGTGACCCCGGGGAGCCGAAACATGGACTGTACTCCATATGACTCCTCTGTCTAAGAAAAAATGTCGTTCTAGAGGTTTGTGTGTCCACTTGCATGTTTATGTTTGGATAGAGGCTGGAAGTGGAATTGCTGGAAAAAAATGGCCAACCGTGGAATCCTGGCTGCCTCGCTTGCTTTGCTGTTCGCTGCTGTGACTGGGTGGCTGGACTGTCACAGGGTCCCCCACATTCGGAGCTGTCGAGGGCCTTTCGGGAAATTCAGCGGGTCCGGAACATAGAGGTCGATCCTATTCAGGGAATTGTCCTCTGCATCCTTCTATTATTTGTCTCATGTATTATCATGTATTTAGACAAAAACATACAAGAACTGAAAATTACATGAACATAGCCAGTCATGCTTAGAATCTCAACCTGAAATGGCTCTGCCAGTCATGCTTCGACGCTTCTTCTATGTTGCCTTCGGAGTCGTGGAGGGTACTCCGATGACCCGGCGATGCGGAGTGTCTTACGGAGCTACCACTCGTTCTCCTAGTCTGGCTGGTAGCTGGTAGCAGTGTGGCTGCTGTGGGGAAAGCATGTGCTTGGCTGGAATTCCTCAAGCGCTCTAGCCAAATGAATTCTTTTCCAGGTAGCGCGGATTAGTCATGGTCAGGTAGTCCGGAGTTGCTCTGCAACTTGGGCCCTTTATTTTTGTTCAGTTCGCCTACCGAAGATGACCGGGTATTTTTTGCGGTTCGAGCGTCTTGGTAAGGGTCCCCAATCAGAGTCCCAATTCGATTCACAACTCGGTGATTGCTAACTCACATCAAAATGGAGAGACTCATGGCGTCGCAGCTTCTCCTGCCAGTACTCAGTGGCATGTGGCCATTCCTTTGTCTCTTTACCTGAGCATGAGATCTAGGTGCGAAAAAGCGCTGCCACTCTGGAGGCTGCCTGGATTTCTGGGCCAAATCATCTCCAAACTGATTTCTTAGCCTACTCTCTGGATAACAATCTTGAGCAAGCGGGCGAAGAAGCTGGTGATTGATGAAGGTCGACTTGGGCACCTTCTGGTAAACTCTCTGCTGCGTTGCTCTCTCTCTCTCTCTCGCTCTCTTGCTTGCCTCTGAGCACGGTACTACTGCAGTAGGGCAGCCCTTGACGACCATGAACAATACATCCAGTGCACCCTCAAAGAAGTGTACTATCAATTAGGCAATGATTGCCCATGATCGCCCATCACAATCGCCACAAACCAGTTTTTGGACGCTGGATGGTCTCATTCGATCCTTCCCATTCTCTCTCCATTGCTTCCGTTTTTCGTGCCCAGCCACAAAGGTCGCGGAACTTGCTGAAGGGCACCAAGCGAATGAGGCCGAACTTCTGACGCCAGGCGCCCACCACGGAGCCATAGCGCTTCGTCAGGTGCTTCTTCCAAACTCGCAGGCTGTGGCTGCTGTTCCTTGGTGGGGCAGCAGAAAGGGATGCCAAGGTGTCGAAACGGGACAATAGAACACGACCCGGGGAAGGTTGCGGTGCATTTTGAGCTCAAGCCTGGAATCAATGTACCACTGCAAGCGGCTACTAAAACATCAACGATGTTAATCTAGAACAAACACTCAAAATCCCACCCTCCTGCACATCCCGCCACCATGCCCTGAAACACTATTTGCTGGGTCTAGATTCTTTCCAGGCATTGGGGTTGGGAAAGGCTCTGTGCTGACACCGTCGGTTGAACAAAGCTAGAAAAAATCAAGGACTCAATAAGCGCCTTGTATCGTTACTTTGTCGTTTTGCTTAAGGCTTAGCCACGGGTTCCTCGCTTAGGAATTAAATGGGTTGTCTTAATAGCGGGGAAACCGCTCAAGAAGCCTTACAAGATAGGGACACGTGACACGGATGAACTTTAAACAAGGACTTTTTTGCTGCGGCTTCCTGAGGTTTTGCCCGATTGAGGAGAAACTATAGACAAGGACTGAAAGACCAATTGGTTGGAGACCGTGTTACTCGACGAACTTTGCAAAAACAGTTTGCCTTTGTGGCTGTCTTGGAACTCTGAGTTTCGGCCAACCTAGGTGGACCAATCAACTTGCCCTGCGGGCCAACCCTGGCGGTTCAACAACTGTCCCCCCTTCGGAGCAACTTGTGAATGACGTCTTTCTTCAAATCAGGAGTGGTGACTCACGAATCCACCTTACAGTTCTCAAACCCATTTTGTTCAAATCTGGATGTGTTTACTGCTGAGGCTCTGAGAACTCAAGATCCATCGGGCCAAGTAGGCAATGGTGTCCGGCGCCTTGGTGTAGTGTCGCGTGATCCTCAGCCAGCAACGTCAAGTTTCTTTGGCCAATGCAAGTACCCATCACCCATGTGATTGAATTGGTTTGTTTGCTTGCACCCAGCTGTAAGTAAGCTTTATCTTGTCACCCATGTGGGAACGCTGTCATTGCATATATATTATATACCGTATGTATTTATGTGTGTCAAATCTTGTCAACCTATTTGTTGGAACTCTGTGTTCCAACTGCTTGGCAACATGGTAGAATCAGGGGAGGACCCTAAATATAGATAGTTGCACGCACACATATCACACACACGTATGTGTATATATATATGTGTGTATACCAACACGTGATACATGATTATAATTGATTATACATGTATGTATATAAATGTTTGAAGGCAATATTCTTCCACGGTATCACCAGCACTGAGCACCTAAAGCCATGGGCGGAACACACCATCAAGTGGGTAAGTAGCTAGGAGCACCTGAAGCTCACTTAGTGATTTAGTCTCTCTCCAATTGTTCGTTGATCTCCTTCAGACTTCTCAACTGAAGAAGGTCTTCTGGTTTAACGTTGGCGGTTTGCGCTTTCTGTTGTCCATGGTAGCTGCTATGGGAGGGTCCTGCAAAAATGCAGATTAGGGACTTAGGGATCGGAGGACTTGCCAACCACAAGTAAGTAAGTAACTTTCTGTCTAATTGTTTTGATGGATTCCTGGTTTGCAAGCTGCTTGCCCATCCACTCGACTCAATCTGCGACGGTTGAAGGTTAACCACTGATTTAACCGTTGTTGTTATATATGTTGTTTTATTTCATGCCCCTTACAAACAGTGAGAAGATATGAGAAGCCTTCCCCGTAGCATCGGTCGTTCGCACGTGTTGCCCCACGCGGACTAGTTCCGCCACCAGTTCCGCCACCGTTCACAGCGCCCAGAGCCTTCAAAGGGCCGGACTCACGCGAGGTCTGGACCCTAAGATGGAGAGGTCTAGGGTCGAACCAATCCCTGGGGTTTGAGGGACCAAAGGCTGTTTGGAGCGTCTGGGTGGCTCAAGAAAACACACTGAAACACACTTGAAACATCTTTGATCGTCCCTTTCAGCCCCGTCATAGGCCCAACTCCGGAACCCCAAGCAATCCATGCATATGCAGCCGCCGAGGCTCCGTTGCAAGAGGTCTTGCATCTTGGGCTCAGCTCGAGCACGAGCATGGTAGAAGTTGATGTCTTCCAGACCTTGTGGGGCTGAGTGAGCCGAGCCGGTTGTGACTCGAAGCTGACCCAGTCAGCCATGAACGGTCAGCTTCAGCCCCAATCCACAAGAGGTAGCGACACAAAGCTTGCTTCCGGCAAGGCTGAAAGGACATGCGGTTTTGAGACCCTTCAAGTCAAGGCCTTTCTGAGATCCATATGCTCTCTTTGGAGGAATCCTTGATGGTTCCCTGAGTCAACCTCACTTTGACCCATACCATTTCACTCCTCCCTCATGATACCCTTTCAAACATGAACCAATCAAACCAAATCAAATAAACATAAGATTCACCCATAGGAAGCCTCCTTGGTTTGGTTGTTTGGTGGCTTCAAAAGACAGGCTGGAGGCGCCCTTTCCTCGTCCCCAAATGACAACCCAGGATTCTCTTGTGTCAAAAGCCATGTTTTTCAATCAACAACCGTACTTCTCCCGCCACTCAGAAACAACATGTACTGTAAGAAAAATACCAAGGTAGAAACATACATACAATTCAAATCCCCAAGACAACTCCCCGACCTTTTGGTTTCTGGTACAAAGGCCAAAAGTGGAGCAGAACAGCTGCAGTGAAAAAGCAATCTAAAGGGAACTCTTTTATGAACCAAGGCCAAGACACATGAAAATAGTTATATAATTAATTCTGGAGTCAATTCCTGGAACTACAATGCCAGCCGACCTCAATAAATAGAAAAAATAAGTATATATTACACTCTGGAACGTGCTCCACTTCAAGGTTAAAGGTTATCCGCTGGCTAGGAACAAAATTGTTATAAATATTTAAAGAAACCTCTCAACTCTCAAACACCGCAAAGGCTGCTCTGCCTACACATCTCGTCTCGGACTAAAATTGTCTGATATCGCAACCACGGTAGCAACAGCTGGCACACCCTCGTCAACCACCAGGCACAGCCGCTTCCTCCAGGGTCAGAATCCGACTGCAACAGGCCATGCCGTGTCACAACCCATCAGCGATAGACATCTGTCGCCTGACCCTACCACTTAGGAGCTGTTGATCGACATCTGTCGGGGGGACTCTGTCGGTGGTGCATGTGGACGCCCGATATCCAGATCTTTCAGCGACCTTCGTTGCTTCCAAGAATCGAATCTCGCAAACGTGGGGGATTGGATCGCCCTCTTCTTGATCCACCTGCATCTGCTACTTGTGCAGCGTCTTGTGGACAAAGGTGTTCCATGGGGTTCCCGTGGGTTCCCGAGATCTTCCAAAGATCTTCTCTCTTCTCTCTCGCAATGAAGGCCGTGGTTCCATGTATAGTTCATAGACTAGAGTTCCTTGATCCTCCTATCATACAATTGTGTTTTTCTTTAATGTGTTTATTGTTATGTTGTTTAAAGATCATGCACGGGACATGAATGTGGGGCACACGTGATGAGTCTCCGAGCTGGATCAAAACGATGAACACGATTGATTGCCGCTCGGCAGGGGCGACTCCACTGTCGGATCAATCCGCTGAGCCTTCCACAGCCCGGGCCAACGTGGTACATAAATGACACATAATGAAATTGGTTTGGGATGCCAAGCTAGATGGCGCTCCTGAGAAAGGAGCCCTGATGACTCATGGCTCGTTCCAATGAAACGCACCACCCAAGTTCAGCGGAGAGATTCAAGTGGCACACCTTTCTGCAGGTGGCAGCCCTCACTCTGACATGAGCTTCTTCAATCATTACACTTCAACTGGCACGAAAAAGCCACCAAACTATGATAAACTATGATTTCCACCCCTATTGAGTATACGTATTTACATTGATTCTGCTGGGCACGTGGGTCTTTATACATTGACCATACATTGACCCTAATGAAAACCACCCCCTCACAACTAGATTAGATCTCCCAGTCTTAACCCGATGACCCAATGTACTCTCCCCGCCTTGACGATCACCAAGAGTTCCACATAGCGTTCGCCGGATCTGGGCGGGTTCCTGAAGGACTTCGCATGGCTGGATCTCCACTTCTTGGGCAAATCAGCTGAAGTTCCATAAGTTAGCTTTTTCTGAGCGAAGTAGTAGGTGGTGCGCCAACCATCCCTGACCATTGTGAATGGGTTTGGGGTAGATTGCGGCGGATGGCTCTTCCGCTCCAACGACCCTCCTCATATGCAGCCCCAAGTAAAGGGGACGACATGCCTGCTCTCGCCCGGACCCTCCGCTGCCGGTGCCGTCCTGAATCCATTCCGCACATCCACCACCTGTCAATAGTCTCACGTGGGTGGCGCACCCAAACTTGAGGCCGAGGGTAGGTGACGAAAGCTAGCAGGGGTGCATCCGGACTGGTGGGACATCAAGCGGAGTGAGGCAAGTGCTCATGAGGTAAAACGTTGTGAACATATAAGACACACAAACAGCAATGACACAGCCAACCTTAGAATTGAAGTCCCCGATAATTAAGGAAGCGTGGCTGGACTTTGCCACACTGTTCGATGCATCCGATGTGTTCACGAACCTGTGAGCTTGTTGAATCTGTTGCACCGTATCCCAAAACCTCCACGGAGGAGTTGAACCAGTGTGGATGCCATAAGAGGTGCCCAAGAGGTGTCCCAGAGGCAAAACAAA